>JAOEHT020012711.1:0-14906 GCA_025448195.2 Parazoanthus atlanticus | reverse complement strand
AAATGCCTAAACTAAATTACTTCTAAATTACTTCTAAATTAATTAAATCCAGGAGCTTCGCTCTAGTGTCCTTTACAGTGCATGAACATGTTTATAGTTCTTGTTGAGCACACTCAAGACCTTGTTACACGGTGCAATTTTTCGTGCAACTTGTCTTGCAGTGGTACTCAGCTTTGCAAGACAAGTCGTACAAAGTCAATGCACCGTGCAACACAATCTTAGTCAAGTTGCTGCAATGAGTGCCGAAAGTAGAAACGATTTAGAAACAGTTCCTCTTCCCAAACTGTATTTTATGGTGATAGAGCATTTTCTGTTGCAGCCTCAAAACTTTGGATTACTTTGCCAAACTATGTCTCTTAGAATTTTCAGATCTAGCTTTAAGAACTAATTTATAAGCATACTTATTTTTAGATGTTTATTCTAGTAGTTGCACCATTTAAAACCAATATTCCCTTCACTATTTTTAAACTCATATCCCTATTTTTTACTTGTTGGCGCATAGAGGATTTCTGATAATGTGTTTTAAAAAGTGTTTATTATTATTATTATTATTATTTTTACTTTCTGCAACGGTTGTTTAACTTCGTCTCGCAAAGACGTTTGTCAAGCTCAGGATTCTTAAACACTGCAAAAGTTGGTGCACTTTAATTTGTTTCGCATCATCGTTGCGAGACAATTGGACAACAAATTGCAGCGTGCAAAAGGGTCTCAAGGCAGTACTAATACTTTTTCTACCGAGGATCCCATACTAAGAACAAAATTAAGGATGATCTCAGGCTACGTGTAACAGTTCAGTTTCAGAACCATAAAAAGATCCGTTTCTCAAACTATAACAG
Source organism: Parazoanthus atlanticus (assembly GCA_025448195.2). Classification (NCBI taxonomy): domain Eukaryota; kingdom Metazoa; phylum Cnidaria; class Anthozoa; order Zoantharia; family Parazoanthidae; genus Parazoanthus; species Parazoanthus atlanticus. The sequence goes on along the minus strand of JAOEHT020012711.1, from coordinate 14,070 downwards.
CTTAATTTGTTAAGTATAGAAATTACGAGCAATATGAAGAATTCAGGACTGATGTGCCAAGAAATAGCAAACGTTGAACCTTGGCAAAACTTAGCCGGTTCTTATAAAAAATGTATGTAGCATGAATTAACAATAAAGTCATTCTGTCAGTATAAAAAAGAACCCAATATTTTGCTAAGCAGTTGTGTTTCTATTATAAGTAATTAACATGCGATTCTACAAACAAATATGAAATATCTAATATCGCCAGGAAGAACGAGAAGTCTTGTTACGTTCTTCGTGCCGTGGCGATATGAGAGATCTCTGCTCGCAGGATAATTGAAAATATTGCATTCTTCGCTACAACCAACTAATCATCTGCTATGATAAACGTGTACGAAAACTTTTAGAAAATCTTTTGTAAAGTTCGATATTACAGAAAAACGGAAAATCAGTCGGAGCAGCCTTAAGAATCAATACTATAAATTTTCACAATTCCATTTATATCATAATACGCCAGCCACCTCAGTCTCTACATGTGTCTCTTTAGATGTTCTACCAGCACCTCCAATATTTCCTGTTAAGGGCCTGATATTTGCACTATGACCCAAAATTGTGCTTTGGTGCATCTTTCAGTACAAGTCTTTTCTGTTCTCATGACCTCTTATTCTATTTGTAAAACCACAAAATTTCAATGATATAAAATTAGAAGTGCACAGAACCATTGTGCATGAAATAGTGCAATAAGCCCAAAATCGATATTTATTTCTAAAATGAACGTAGCCTCGTCTCTTTTACAGCAATAATACAGTACTGAGTTTTTTTTTCTAAAGAACATACAACTATAAGCGAGAAAATGAAACAAGTTTCACAGAAATATTGTTTACCTTTGATAGATGGCCACCAACACAACAGTATTGGCAAGAAGGGAAAAAGCAACATAGCTGATAACTTGCCAAATTAAATACAGTTAGAGGTAGTTTCACTTGCCGTAACTGCCTTAACGGTGTTTAGCTGGATAGCTCTCAGCTAAAGCAATACAATACATGTCAAACAATAATTATTTTCTCTCATCTGTCTTGCGTACGCGTGTGCTTGACTTAAAACTGTTTGCCTTTTGTTTGTATGCGTTTCCCAGGTGAAGAACTCGATTGCAGATGTATAATTAACTCTGTTTGAAATTTAACGCCACAGAGAAACATAAAAGTCAATAACAGTAGTTGTTAAATTCGTATTTTATCAATAAGACCCAAAACAAAAAAAAGCTTCTAAAAATAAGTACGGATGCATCCTTTTTCTGAGGCCTTGTTTAAACTATAGCGTGGGAGTTCGTGGGACGGTTTTTCGCTGCACAAAATTAAAAACCTAGCCGATTTGTGACATATCTCTTTCGAAAGCGTTGCGTCTCACGTTCGAAACGGCACGAAAAGTGTGTCGGAAAAATCGTTCCAAAGGTAAACAGAAGGTATATCCGCTATGGTTTTTGCAACGGCACGAAATCTATCCGGTATAGTGTAAACGAGGCCGGAGGTTTCCCCAAATGTTAGTATGAAATATATTTTTAGATTTTAATATATTTTTAGATTTTAATTAAAATTGTTTTGAAAACTCACGGCTAGTAACTTAATTGGGTTACCATGCATAACATTAGATCATTGTTTTGCAGAATTAATTTTCCTTAAGCTGACAATAGCATTTCACTTTTAAAATATTCAACTGTCCGGAATCTACAACTTATACAAATCAGTTATTTTTTCGTTTTTATTCCGGATTAAAGTGTTAGTATATTTTAAACAAACTTGGAGCTCATAGGAAAATACTAACAGCTAAAACATCAGAATAAAACTTTCCTTCTGCAATCCCAGCAGAGTTTGTTCTGCACTAAAATCATTGGAAGAACTTTCCTAACCATGATACAGCGGTCACGAAAAAACCGTTTTAAACAACTAAGACAAAAACATTTACATTCAAGTAATTCAGTCAAAATATATATTACTATCAAAGGGAGTGGAGTGGTTTAACTTAAATAAAAAGAAAGAGATGCTTTATTTAAAAAATTGCATATTTTAATCTCTAAGTTATTTTGTTTGCTTTTATTCCATTCAGTCTCCTAGATACAGACTATTAGGAACTGTTTCACGGGTTAAGTGACCCAACTCTAAATCATAGTCGACGCGAGTTCTCTTAGAGCGGATTGTGTGATAAAGTTGGAGACAAAAGGAACCAATGAACAAATACCGATATTTCTTATTTTTACGGTGAATTCAATCGTTTGCACAGCGAGAGCATTTGGCAGATGTTGATATTCCATTGTCAACACAGCTGAGATGCAATAATTATATAAGATAAGATAAACTTTATTGAATAATTACATTGCAGCCCTCGGGCTAATTGCTGAGCTATTTCTGAGTTTTACAATGCGCAGAGTCTAACTGATCTCTTTTCTGAAGGCGAGATACGCGCAGGTGTGTGCTACACAGTAAGAAAGCTATTTTCCTTTTCCCAGGCTTCTATAGCGCCCCATCCAATCTCCGTCACCCCTTCATTCGCATCGGAATTGCTCTGCTAATTTCAATACAATGCAGTGTAAGATATACGAAAACACAATTTCGGTTTTGTACACTTGCGTCAAGCTTTTGAGTGATTTTACCAACTTGTCATTCTCGTACCCAGAGCCCACGCGGCCTACGGCCAAACGAAGGGCTCTGGCAACATCGGTAATTCTCGCTCGTGTAGTTCTGAAAATGCTGTACATCATTCATCATACATCTCAGATCTGACACAGATCGTTTAAACCTTTTCAATTTAACCACGGATTGGCAACATTCATTCTCCCTGCCGCGAAACGAGTAGTTTTAGTTTCGCCGAAAAGTCAGAGAATCTCTGACTTCCGTTACCGATGCGGCCAGCGATCCTTGGTTTGGCCGTAGGCCGCGTGGGCTCTGGGTAGGAGAATGCCAACTTGTAAAAAAGCAATTTAAAATGTTTCCAATTTAGTAAAATTTACATTATTAGGAAAGGAAATATTTGTTTACTTAGACTGTTTATACATGCTATCACTTTCCGAGATCTGTTTTAAAATATGAAATTATTGTGTATTGGTGTGAAAAGAGAGAACAAAAGGAAGCACGTGAAAACTCTTCATGGGAGGAAAAGGCGACAAAAAGACGTTCAGCACCGGTCGGGATTAAATCTTGGTCTACTGGAACTTCCAACCTCGGATTCACAAGTTTGACAATCAAACCACTTGGCTAGGATCCGAGACGCAAGGTAATGCGTGCCACATTATTCAAATTTATAACGAAATTAAATACAGTTAAAAATTTCATAACAGCAGACAGATACTGAAGAACGTAACTTGCCGCTCGATCAGTTGATACACGAGAAACCAAGTTCAACGCCATTGTACCACAGTCAAGAAAAAGGAATAATAATTAGCAGCAAGCGGGCGGCGAAAATTCGCAGCTAGAGCACAGGAAGCATTTTTTAAAAATTGATGAAAGTTACTAAAAATATGGTCCAAAACGTATATTAACTCGAGGAGATAGGCACAAAGATGATCAAGCGACATTTGATTGCTAACCAGTCTCTCCGTTTAGCATGACTGCGCGCTCGCCACCTAAGGAGAGACTGGAGTAATCAAAAGTCGCTCGATCTCTCGCGTTTTATCTTCGCAATTATTGTTATTCGTTTTTGACCATTTTATCAGTAATTTTCACCAATTTTTCTATACAACTGAGCTCTTTGTGGTTAGAGGTCGCAGTTAGAGGTACGGCCCGGGTGGAGTACTCCCTTGCACGAGCTATTTACGGGTATATGCGGCGTCAAAAGGTAGGGTTTTCGAGCCGTTTTGGTCTGAAATTGGGTATCGTTAATGGACGAAACTGTTGTGATGTGTCATATGGCGTATAAAAAACGTTTTGCTGTCCTGAAAACGGGTATAAATTTTAACATTGGGTCTGAAATTGGGTAGGAAAACTCGTATAATTTGGTCTGATAACGAGTAAGGGTTTTACGAATCGCGCCGAACATCCCCACCATAATGATTGAAAAGTACCCCCCCCCCCCAGAGGTACGGAAACCAGCGTTTTGTGGCAAACTTTAGCCATGATTTAACCCTTAAAGTACAGTAAGGTGAATCTGCAAACTCCGTCTTATTTTACAAGCACTCTTTAAGTATCAAACACATCACACTAGATTTACTGTTGACATGTAAAATGTTGAAGACTTTCACCCGAACCGAAAGTATGAACTTCGCTTTAGTTCAAACTTTGCTCGTATGTGACAAAGTATTGAATATTGACCTCTAACTAAAAAAATATATAAAAAGTAACCCAAATTTATATACCGACAAGAAAATTGATTGCCAATTTGTGTGTGAAAACGTAAGCTTCCAGCGGCTTTAGGACAAATAAAAATTTTAAAATTATGACGGCGCCGGGCATAAACAACTACCTGATTCAAAGAAGTAAAAGCACATAATTGTTTTTTCAGACGTATGCAAACCTCTTATTTTCTACTACACTGCCTTAGAAATGGTGTGCAGATTTCCTCTGCAAAATAGAAAAGGAAAATGCTTTGCTGTTCTCCAGTAACAGCTAAAATTCTGCATGAGCCACAAAATGTTGTTTTGAACTCATTTGATCCCGCGTTTTCTCGACTCAGTCTCCATGCTCGTTTCACACGTCACACAAGACCCAATGGGCTCGTTTTTTAGCGCCGTGAATATATCATGCCCCGTAAACCACAGTACATTGCTTTATAACTACAAACATCTACCACCATACTTGGGGAACTTGAAAGTGAAATGTGCATAAATGCACATTATGGAACTTATCATATTTGAAGTAATACAATTGAAGTATTTTAAATATGAAGACAATGTCCCACTACTCGCAGCATTTTCGTGAGATAAAAATCCTTGGATACAATCTATGAAATTTAATATATTTCGTTTATTAAGCATTTTAGTGGAAAAAAGAACTTGGATACAATCCTTTCTGAATTTATAAAGTTTAATTTTTGTTATTTATTAACTATACTACACACTTTTATTAGCCAGTTTACATGGACGCACGTTCCATTGGAGTAGGGGCTTTGAGAATCATGGTGATAACCAAAGTTCTTCCTACTAAGACTCCAGTGAAATTGTTCTGGTGAGCAAGTTGGACACACGTTCCATTACGGTCGGGACTTTGAAGTGATAAACTTGAATTTATCATGCCCTGTCACTTGCTCTATTAATAAACTGTCATTATTCATATCAAGATTGCGAAACAGGCCTAGCAATTATTTTTTCATTAAATACTAAAATTAAATCAGACACTGAGTTAGGGCGCATTACTCCGTAGTTTCGTCCTACTAACATCTAGTATATACTATTTATTAAGCCTTGTATACGTAATGACAACGAGCAGCTAAAAAGTCATTAACGTTGTCAGAAACACTAGTTAGTCCAGTTTCAGTAAAAAAGTTTGATAATTAACGATTGGTCTCAAATCGATTGCAACATGATTTACGTTTTCAGTTTCAGGAGGGCCAATAAACATGATTCGGTTGTCCTTTCCGGGTCTTCTTTCCAAAGTCTTTACAAACTTTGCTGTAGATTGTTCAATTGGATCACATTGGCAATCTTTCTAGCAAAGTCCACTGCATTCAAGATTATTAATGCTATCTCCGCAATCAGAGCAGTGCCTTCAGTTGCCAACGCTGCAATGATCATGGCCGATACTTTTGCAGATGTTAGTAACCAATCATACCAGGACATATTTTTGCAGATGAGCTTGATGATGTTCCACAGGATCCCAGCCGCCCTGGTATCCTTTATGAGGTAGAATAGTGCTTTGGCTTTGGCCCATTTGCTCCCACCGGCACGCTCCCAAGCATCAACAAACGTGTCTATTGCTGCTCGAAACTTCGAAGAGCTCTTAATAGCTGCTGCTGTTTCCTCAACTGCTTCGTCGATAGCTTTGCTGCCAGGAGATACAGACACGCCAACTGCGGACATCACAAGCATGACCGCTTCTACTACGATGCTTGCATACTGAAGGATTTTTGACCAGTCGAAATCAACACTCTCTGCTAACACTCGTGCAGACTCCAACGAAACGCCACCTTTAGTACGTTCAACCCAGTGCTTTCCGTCACTTCTCTTGGAGATCTCCATTTTGAAGGTTGGGATACTGAGTCCTCCCATAATCATATCAATTCTCTCTTGAGGCAAGTGCTTTAGCAATGCTTTGGTAATATCTTCTGGCTGACCAGCAAGCACTTTGGAGAGGTTTACTTGCTCTTGGGCTGCTTCTCTAGCCGCCTCTTTGATCGCATCTTTCTTCTTGGAATCTGCGTTCAGTTTGGCGAATTCTTCAGGAGCATATTTTTCGAGTTCTTCTAACGTTTCTCTCACTGCCCGCGCAACGATGTCACTATCGGAAGCCATGGTCCTTCATATAGAAACAAAATATCGTAAATTAACAAGAATTCTTAAATTAAGAGCTTGAAAGGGAAACACAGTATTTGGTTGTTTTAGTTTTTGAATAAACAGAATGATTTAAATTCATTTATGATACAAAAATATTATTTCAATTGTTGGTGGTAATAGTCATTTCAGTGATGTGTAACAAGAACATGCTGACTAATTTTCGGGGAACGAACTTTGACATAATCCCTCTCCTATAATTCCTTCATTGGTATGACCTTGTATAGAGTAAGATACAAGTGCAGCGAAATTAAAACTTGGAGAAGTTGCACATAAAGGATTTTCATATCGACAAATGTTTCACGAACAGGAACTGCAAAACATAGTTTTCGTGAATAACGCTTAGACATCAGTTTCCAGCCCAACTTTAAGAAATCTAGCGACACCAACTTTGAGCTAACTATTCAGAAATTGATGTTACAAGCAAAAGGATGACGACTACAACATCATGCAGGAAAAGGCAACCCTGAAAGATACAAGAAACTCTTATGTCCTTTAAAAAAAGAATTTAAAACTTTGCATAGTATATATACCCACTGTAAAAATTTGCTTACCTTGTTTTCGAGAATCTCGTCAGTCCTGAAAGTAGTCTGTTGGTTTTGACCGGAATCCAGATGTGAGATTAGGTGTTATGACTGGTACGCAAACATTAGTTACTATTAGAAATGGTAATTAGGATGAGGAATTAACATAACGAAACTCCAGTGAAAACCAATCAAGCAGTAGCTGAAATGACTGAGTAATCAATCTCAGTCAAAATTGTAGTTTTTTCTTATTTTCAATTCTTTTTTATAAAACCCCGAATGAAACTGTTGTTTCGCTGTCTAAGGTAGGCTCATGGGTTGTTAGGTTAGTCTTTTAGAATAATCACGGACATGAAACCTCATACAAAGGTATGTGACACTCCGGGTAGCTTGATAAGCAGGATGGAACTACTCTCTTATCTAAGCGGAAAATCGGTTGACCTCAATAAAATAATCATGTCTAGTTTCCCTTACCCAAATTGTTAATGGCAAAATTATTCTGAAAAGTATCATCACCTGTTTACAGATACATTAATATACCATTAATTCTACATAGTTTAATGAATTTACAACAAGTTCTTTAAATCTTAGCTCATATGCTGGACTAGTTTGTATGATGCTGATTTGTGTTACAGGTGAATCTAGTTTTCAGAAATTGTGTCATTGCTGCACAGAAATACTTGCCTGCCTAGGTAAGGTCTAGGTGCGCACACAGTTATGTGCATCATCGGAGACCCAGGGGCGGTCTTTCAGGGCGGGCGAAAAATCTGGGGCTAAATAAAAGTAAAGGGAAATTTTCTCTTCCCGGATCGCTTTTCAGCCTCACCGCTCTTGGCCTCGCTTCGCTCAGCGTCCAAAACCGACTGCCCCTGGGTCTATGAGGATGAATTCTGTAAAGCTTTAGAAATGTTTCTATCCTACTTTGATCAAATTGTCTCTTCTAGCCTCAGAAATCATGATAAAGTTGCTTTTGTAAAAAAAATGTTTTACAAGGAGAATAACTTGCTACCTGCATGAACCGTTTTGATATGGTAGATAATAAAAGTAATTCGATTTTTATTTGTTAATAGAGTTTCTTATTATCCTTTCGTCAGTTAAATTTTCTTTGAGGAACATGGGAAGGTTCTGAATAGAAATTGGGAGTTGATCTCGACGGTCCTACTTTTAGCATATTTCTATGAAGCGGCAGAGAAATCAATAACACTTGCCACTAGCTACAGTGGAAGACTAGTTAAATGATTTACGTATGTATCGGTATTGAACAAAAAAAAAAGAAAGAAAACTGCAAAGGAAGTCCAAATGGCACAATGTCATATATCTATCTTGATTCGCAAAACTAAATAACAGAGTGAAAGAAAATATAACAAAAAGCAAGTAAGCGTAAGGTTAGGTTTTTAAAATGATCACAGATATGAAACCTCATAATATGCCAATATAAATTGGAACACTCCTTGTAGCTTGGTAAACAGGAAGCAACAATTTTGGTTATCTAAGCAGAAAATCAGTAGACCTCAAAATGATGACCTTTTTCCTTGAATGACACTTTCAGGTCTAGTTTGGGCAAAGATCCCTCCACACAAACTATAAATGGAAAATATATTCTCTGGAGTTTCATCATCTGTTCACAGTCACGCTCAATAGTTGAATTTCTAATAAATTCCTATCAAAATCCATAAACATTAGAATATATAAAGTATATAAATGAAAACCATTAGTTAAGTACAGTGTTTTGTAATTTTGACATAATACATTTCACTTAACAGCTCTTAGCTTCCACGTCTCACAGTAGGGGAAGAAGCAAGGGAAGCTGTTAATATGCTTTTATAATTTTGTCATTATTCATTTCTGCTTTTTTATAGAATCATAATTAAAACTGTTGTTTCCTGAAAGTTAAATATTTCATAAACACCTCAACACTGTCTAAGATATTATTACACTGTAGGCTTATGAGTTGTGCAATTGTGAGCTTAGGCTTTTAGAATAATAACGGTGACCAATCCTCAAATAAAGGCATGTGACATTCCGGGTAGCTTGGTAAACTGGATACAACCGCTCTCTTATCTGACCGGAAAATCAGTAGACCTTTATAGGGTGACCTTTGCTCTAGAATGACACTTTTAGTTCTAGTTTAGGCATGTAAAGATTTCTCTACACAAATTATATATGACAAATTTAATCGAGTGTCATAATTTGTTTTACGTTAATAACTTTAGGTGTATAGTTTGTAACAAAATCATAACAAGTTTATGAAGTCTTTGTTCGTCTACAGTTTGTATGTTAACCTTGTTTCTAAAGAATGGAGTTACCGCTTCCCAGAAATGCTTTTTATATTTCAATCGACATCGGCGTGTTGGAGCAATGGATACAGAGTGCTTTGTCCATTGTAAACAGGGTCATGTTACCGAATTACGTGATGATCAATATTCGGTTTTGGTTAAAAGCGAAATTTACAAGCAGTCCTTGGGTAGATCTTTTTTACAATTAGCAGAATATTAGTTAATTAGTCTATAGCTAACTTACAGTCGGGAATAGCGACGTCAGATGGCCCACCAAGACGGTATATGCCACTTTGATTACACAGTCTTAGTTTATCAACACGCCAAACGTTAACCCACCTAACCCTGATTCTTACTAGACTTCATTTTACACAACCAGAACTGGTTTAACTAGCCGTGGCTATCTCAATTGTGTTCATGAACGATTACGTTAAAGTATTTGAAAATGAAAAAGACAACACATTATAAGCTTCTTCCAGGTGCCTGTCTAAGAAATTGGGTCGTAAGAGGGAAAAAGTAAGGAAAAGCGGAGGGGAGCGCCTGTGGATATTGTAAAGGAAAAGCTCAACCGCCCACTTTTACGTCATCACTGAGAAATAGCTTGTGACATGGCTGTCAATCATAAATGGGGATGTCAGCATTGGCACACAGCGTATACAAAGCTTGGTCTTATCTTATTTGAGAATATAATGAACAAGACTCCGTAAAATATATTCACGGTGTCCTGATAGCTCCATCCTTTACCTTTGAAGGTAACCAAACTAAATTAAACTTCCAAAATATTCGGGTTGAAAGTCTCTGTTTTATATATAATTGAGTTCTACCATTGGCATCTCGAATATTTTCCTCGATCATTAAGGAAATTACAAAAACTGTGTGTGCTAAAATGGTTTCTGTTTGGTTATCTCGCAGATAATCTCGTTTGTTTCTGCTTATATGTTTAGAGGAATTGATGATAGATCAAATGTTTGGAAAAGTGACTGCATCAATTATAATTTACTATTATAAATTGCGACGCAGATGTCTTTTTAGAAACACAAGACAATTTACAGTAGTAATGTTCGGAGCCGTAACAAAATCTATTAAAAGAAGCGGTCAGTTCATGGATCTTTTCATACAATTCATTAAAATTGTTTAACTATTCTGCTGAGATTCAGTTTCAGTCACTTTCTAGTCTTACAAAACGCATGCAACTGCATGTTTATCAAATATGTCAGGAACTTCAATCTTATTAATAAATTCATGACGGTAAGTTATAGAGGAAGAGTATGGAGAAGGAACGGAATGTTTAAAACAAATGTCTAGTTCTTACCGAAATTCTGAGACATGGCGAACATTTTCCAGAGCAATTCGAACAATTTCAGATTCAATTTTTCCCCCCGCTTTCAAGATTTTAAATTTGATCTGTCGCCGCCTGCGGTATATACACTTTCTCTCCATTCTTAGTTGTTGATTAGATAGCTCGTAGACGATACCAAAAGACTGAAAGTCTTTAATGTGATGTACCTGCAACTGATTTGCCATTTTTTCAAACTAATGGAGTCACAACTGAAACAGTAAGTCGTTTGGTTTTCTTCCATTATACTTGTGCTGGGAAATCGTTGTAGTCTTCCTAAGCCTAGAGAACATATCCAGTTCGTTTGCAAAAGCTGTTTAGCACTGCAGTTTTTGTTCCTTTCGTAAACAAGTTTCTCTTGAAAAGATATTACCACTAAAGCAGACATTGCTCTTTCTATTTCTATTTCTAACCTGGGAAGCACTGAAAGCGAAACACTAACAACTAATTACCATCTAAACCGCCATCTTGTATGGTTTGGTCGCGTTGAACTGAAGAAAACGTCATACCAGAATACCTGCATACCGGCACAGTTTTTTTCCTCATTTTCCCCTTAATCCCCCTCCCTTCCCCGCTCCCCCCAGCAAATCTCTTCTCAATCATCTTACAGGGCCTGGAAAAGGCTAATACACGATAAAACGACATCCGCTACAATGTTCAGTAGACTCTGTTTTTGTATTTCTTAGAAGTCTTGGATTTTCGTGAAGGCTTTGAACACGTGTGAAATGAAACATTTTAACCACTTGAAATCCTATGATTTTCCTTTTGACTTTTGTATCTGTAAAAGGCACACTCTTCGATCTTTACATGCAAGTGAGTCTTCCCAAACAGACGCTTCAGGGCTAATTCTGTTGCAAAAAAGAACTTTGATGGATGGGGTTTTACCTTGTAGTATTATTAAAATATTTTGCTAAAATCATTTAAAAGTGGTCCCACTACTGAGGCAACGACACTGATTTCTAGTAACAGTCAAAGACCTAAAATAGGTATTCTAAATTTTATAGGAAAGCCGTCGGAAGCAATTTTAAGTTGGGGAGGTTTATTTTTTTTGTAGAGGAAAGGGGCAGGGGAGTCGAAGAACTGATTAAGGCAAAATAGGTTTTTTAAAGTAAAAATGTTGTTTCATACGCGCCGAAAGTTGGACCTCTTGTTACGACTGCCCTGCACTTAAAAACATTGCAACTGTAGATTGTTTTGAGTCAATTCAAAGAAAGAAACTATTAGTCAACGGGCCAGGACGAAATTAATCTTGCTTCGTACAGAAACAAGTGAATATCTCTGTTCGTACGGTAACTTTGTTCAAGATAATTGAATGATTTGTGCGCTTAGCATGCCACACTATGACCATAATAATTCAGATAAAATACAAGTTATGATTCCTTACCTTCAGCCGAGCTAGGTCCACTCTGATGTGATTCACCGAGTCGACAACGCTGAATATATACGCATGATCATGATTCTGGGAAACCACGTGATGTAGCGAGATTTCTTAGAATCAATTTTCATAAATAGAATTCATAGTTATAAATAGAGGTTATTAAGGCAAGCTTTTGGCAAAGAGAAATCGCGTTGATTGATAGCATTTTGTTTTGGCGGCTTACGGGCTTTTTAGTTCCTCCTCTCACAGTGGGAGAAGATATAGGGAAGTTGCCCCAAAATGTAGTAGAATACAATTATGCAAAGTGATCATTTTAAATTATTCTTCAATAATTTATCTTTATTCAATTCTGTTTCAGTTCGCAGACAAAATCACGATTGAAACTGATGTTTTCAAAGTTATTATTTAGACTCCACCTCAATGCTGTCTAAGATAGGCTTAGGAGTTGTGAGGTTAGGATTTTAGCATAATCATTCATGAAACCTCTTACAAAGGCATGTGACACTCCGGGTAGCTTGGTAAACAGGATGGAACTACTCTCTAATCTCAATCAGAAAATCCTTTGTTCTGGACCGACTTTCTCAATTCATGTTTGGGCATGCAAAAATTTCTCGACACAAATTATAGATGATATTGATATTTGAGTGTCATCAACATCTGTTCACAGTTACATTAATATCTTTTTCACAGTTACGTCAACATGGATGATCCACAAGTTGTAATAAATTTAAAACAAGTTTCTGAAATTTTAGTTCATCTACAGTTGTATGGTTAATTTTGATACACATGAATGTAGTTTCTGGAGAATGGCGTTAAATAAGCTGCGCAGAAATGCTTGTTTTGTTTCAAATGATACCGAAGACTCGGAACAATTGACAAAGTTTGCTCTGTCCATTGTACACTGACTCCTTTTGTTCTTACAGAAACTGCAACTGTTTAGAATGACTTGTAGTTATGAAACCGATTGACTTTCTCAACAAAATGATGAATTAAACACTTAATTAGGAAACAAGTATTACAGCGTGCATTGTGTGTATGTGGCATGGCAGACTTTGGTACTGTTTAAATGCAGTCGTATGTACAGCCAGTATAAAGATAAATAAGAAGTATAACATCTTATGAACGGTCGATGTTTTACAGTTAATTTTCTATATTATCGTTCTTTCAAATACTACTTGCGTAACCTAGATAACTCAACTCATAACCAAACATAGCTTTTTCTTTGTTATGGTTTTAACAATCTTCATGGGAAATTCAAATTTACTGTTTGCAACGACGAGGAACAAGGTCGAATTAAAATTACTCCTTCAAAACAAAAACACCACAGCATAGTGAGGACATTTACAGGTATTATAATACCAAAACTAATTTAAAGTGAAAACGTTTTAGCTGTTTATGAATGAGATGTCAGTTGTTTTTAGAAATATGGCAAACCTTCTGATTAAGCAATTTTACTTGTCCACTGAAGTCATGCATGAAAATTTTGCAAGGAGTGAACCGCGCGGTACAATTTTTTCAAATTGTCGACGTGGAAATTGAATAAACCTGAAATACGTTTTCTTAACTTTAAGGGTTTTACGGATGTCGATTTGATTGATTCATTTCAAATCTTTAAAAATCTTTATCGATCTTAGATGGTCGAGTTAAATAAAATAAAAGACAAGGTAGTTTAAAGCTGTGGCTATTACTTTCCTGCGTGTTTTAGCATTATTGGGTTGGGACAATCTCACTGTTTATGTATAACAAGCCAACCAAACTCACTAATCCAGATTTTCTACAATTAAAAGAGACAATTGATCATTTTAATGCATGTAGGTTTGAGTAATTCAACTCCGTTTTCTCTTTTTTTTTTATAAAGTCACGACTGAAACTGTTGTTTTCAAAGTTTATTATTTGAATTCCTCCTCAACATTTAGACAGGCTTATTAGTTGTGTGCCTAGGTTGTTGAATAATCACGGATATCAAATCTTATACAAAGGCATGTGACACCCCGGGTAGCTTGGTAAACAGGATACAGCCACTTTATTATTTGAATTCCTCCTCAACATTTAGACAGGCTTATTAGTTGTGTGCCTAGGTTGTTGAATAATCACGGATA
>JAOEHT020012600.1:0-14921 GCA_025448195.2 Parazoanthus atlanticus | reverse complement strand
TCTATCTATTTATTTATTATTTATTATTTATTTATTTATTTATTTGTTTTTTATAGGGTACGGAGAGAGGGGGATCTATTCATATCCGTTTGGGTATGTGTGTACAGCGGGGGGTTTGTGAAAGAGTGTGGTTTGGCAATCAGCACACAGGCAGCGGGAAGGGGTGAGATGAGGCTGGGATGGGACTAGTATTGGGTTGGGATTTTGAAGGGGCGTTTATTTCCTGCAATAATGCAACTACATTATTTTTTTGAGAGAATTGATGATTCTGTTACTAATACACTTTTGTTAGGAGCAATTATATCTTCTTTATAAAGATGCAGTGGCTTGCAAGATCAAAATTGTTGACACAGTATATATCAAAATGTGCATCTTGAAGCAGGCTTTACTGTAGTAGGGCTCTGTTTCTTAAGTTCTGCGATTGTCAGACATATTGTTATTTTATTCCCAATGTGATGTCAGGCTACATTTGAAGGATGGATGGAAATAATGCGAGATGCCGTTGATGCTACAGGGGTAAGTTTAATGACAGCCACATCACTATATTTACCCTATCCAGGCTTGAGGGGAGGGACCAGGGGTGATGCGGTAGGCATAAGAGCTCCCTACCTGGTATTTTTTGAGGTTTCTATGCACGCAAGGAAAATAGAAACACGAGATTTACTGGATTTTCCTAAAATGTTATGGTGATCATTTACGCTTGTACATTTTGCAACTTCGTTTTTTAAATTTTTGGTTACAAAGAATTAGTTTCAGATTGAGAGCTAAAAACGAATGAAAATAAATATGCTGCAGTAGCTTACCAGATACTAGAAACAAAGTCTCACGATGAATGTGGAATTTTTTTATCATTGCTAATTTAGTGTGCTGACCACAATGCATTATGGAACGTTTCTTGCTTTTTTAACCTTCTCAGAAAGGGTCGGGTTATTTTGGCAAGTAGTTTAGGTCAGTAGTTTTCTCTTAGAAGAAGATTTTAAATACGTTTATAACTAATTTGTAATGCAAACAATGCTACTACACAGCTTCAGTATTATCATATTAATGCCTATTGCTGTTAACTATTAGTCATAATTTAGCTTGTGATTATCAAGGTAGTTAGTTAGAAAGTTTTGTATATTTGATAATAGCCTGGGAGTAATAAAACAAAAATTGTACACTGAATTGAGTTCTGGCTAACATTTTGTATTGTTGGGTTTCAAGCTGGTTGCCCCCATCAGGTTAGGTGCAGGTTTGCTTGATCTGTATTTTATGTCAAGTTTCTATCTTAGAAATTAAACACAAAACAATGTCTAGATCCGATATGGAAGGAAAGGTAACTTCAGAAGAAGCAATTAGTGATATTTGGAAGTTTGTAAATGCTGAAACAGAGGACCGCGTTAACTTTTTGAATGAACTGTTTGATGAGGGGAATATGACTGCCATACTGACGACATGCGTCTTCTTTATTATTTTATTAAATTACCAAGCTTGAAATTACAGTCTTCAGTTGAGTATATTTCAAACTTGCACCATTATGTGTGTCATGAGAAAACTGACTAGAAAACAAATGGAAAACATCACAAAGCGGGAATTTCGTGACGTCATGATGATAATATAACTAATTTACAAGTAATGAATATCTTAGTCCAGTTATAGTTCCCAACAAATTTCATTCAATTAACTTCAATAATAAAGATTTTAGAGAGGGGGGCCGACGTGGACCCCCTGGTCAATTTAAAGTCAAAAGAGCCAAGCCTGGGTAGACATGGTAGAGTTGATGGATACACTCTTCTTTGTTTATAAGAACTTTTAGTTTGAAAGAACGTTGAGGCTGAAAAAACCAAAATTTAAAAACATGCCAAGAGCATGCCTCAGGCTGATTGCCCACTAATTGGACTGTCGGAGGGTTCAAATAGCTCTAATTAAGATTCTGTATTCTGCGGACTTATTAAAACGAAGCATACATACCCAATTTGCTCGTCGATAGCATTTAATTGCAACATATTTAGCTAAAACCAGTAAATACACTTTGGGGATATTACAAAACTTTATCACTTCTAAAGCTTGCAAACGCTGGGGGCAGGGGGTGTTGGGGGTCAAATGCTTGGTAATCTGACAGTAAAGCGGAACAATGTTTAACATGGGTGTTGTTCTGGAAGTGGAAATGAAATATTACCAGAAGCACAACTAAATAAATCAAATCTTACTAGTACGTAATGCAGCCATAGAGAAAATGCTAAGCATCGGTATGGTAACGACATCTTTATAGCCGTCATATGGCACTACATGTATGTTGACCCACATTCGTATACACGCTATTATTTTTTATAAGTCAAACTTTATGAGAACACTGAGACTGAGATTTGGCAAAAAATTAAGAACAAGCTAAGAACAAGCCTAGGTTGAAGTTAATAATTTCAGTATTTTGTTGAACGAATGTCCACAGGTAAAGACCAATTAAGAACAATATTGAGGCTGAAGTCGCCAATACATTAAGAACAACTGAGCCGGCCTCAGCTAAAATTATCTGGTTCTTACAACAAAAAAAAACCCGTGTATATACCTAGCTTCATGAACAATTGCTCAGAACCAAACTCTTCTAACAATTTGTAAATTTCCCCCAAATAAATACCATTAGTGTTCAGAGCCTTGTGTTCCGGCAGCCACCGGAACACGTGCACAAATTTGTGCAGGGTAGGTTAGCTTTGACGCACTTGCATCGCTTGGTCGCGTAGCTTGTCTTGCAGCCGCATTTAATCAGCTCAAAACACGCCTTGCATATTTTGCATATTACTGTGAAAGTAAATGCATCATTAAACTTGGATTTACGTAAATCGAACAAGAACGATAATCACAGTATATTAACAAACGGAAAATCAATGAAGGTGCTTGGATATGTAATTACTCTACTGGCGGTGGATTGGTTTATGAAACCGAAATGTTTACTCCTACATTTTCAGTAGCACGAATATCTATCTTAGAGAATACGAAGCATCTATGATGTGACAAAGATGTTTCCATTTTTTTTTCACCCATTTAGGAAGTTTAGTTATTTGACAATGACGAATGTGATCAGGACTTTGAACAAGTTGTTTTATTGAATAAATTGATTGATAAATTGATTATTGAATAAATTGATTGATTGAGTGTGAAAACGGGACGGACACGATTTTGGACAAAAAAATATTTATTTTTTATTTTGCCTATTTGCCCGTTTGTTAAGACGATTTTTCAAGGACGACCTGTCAGTCTGGAAGGACAGGTGGTCCTTGAAAAATCTTTCTTGAATTCACACCAGAAAAACTGAAATAGTCGAACAAGTTGCTCCATACACTCAAAAAAGAATGGAGCTAGCAAAAGGAAATGATGATTTGTGGGAAAATCAAAATGGCATCAACAAAGAAGAAAGGCAAAGTAAAAAGAAGTTAGCAAGAACTCGAAGAAGATGTCTCGATCTGAAGAAGATTAAACTCATTTGCAAGTTTCTTGTCATCAAATGACAAAAAAGGACCGTGCAAGTGCGTCAATTTAGGAAACAATGGCTCTAACTAAATTGCAACCAGGATGTGTTCAAAAAGATTCACGGGCAGTTCAAGGCAGTTATTGCTATTTATGAGCAATAGTCAACTCGGCTTTGCCTGGCTTATGTTCCCGTTGTTAAATATTTGATGTTTGCTTCTCATCTACAGATAGATCGTCAGCCAAGAACCGAGAACAAGCTCGCTGTCTACACCTACTTTGTGATTTTCATAATTGTTGGATCATTCTTTGTTTTCAACTTGTTCATTAGTGTAATTATCGACAATTTTCAGAAACTGAAGGCAAACGTAAGTAGAAGGATAAATAATGATAGTATAAATAAATAATAATGGTAATAAATAATAATAGTATAAATAATAATAGTAGTCTCATCCTTCAGTTACTATATTACCATGACTTACACATTTATCAAAGTTCTCTGACTCCCCGAAAAGCACCTGTTTATTCACTGGCCCTCTGCTTTGGGGAATTTCAGAAATGTGCTTTTCTGAAGCTACCCACACACACGCACGGCATTTTATACATTTTTGTATCCGTTGATTTTTGTTTTAACACCTAAAACATGGCCGTCTGCAAGTATGGCCATCATGGCCTACACGTTATATTTCAAATAAGAACCACATACTTTTGGTCCAGGCTGATATTTTATCATAATAATGTGCTTAAATTGTTCCTTACGAAATGAACCAACTCGCAGTTTTTGAAGCAGTATTTTTTTGCGTGCAGCCGCCATTTTTTAATTTTGCTTTCGCTATCCCCTGCTGCTATAATAAAAACGAATCGTGCAGTTTAAAACCTGCATAATGAGAGGATTATTCCGTAGACTACTCTGAAATACTAAAAGGGAGTTTTTAGGTGCAAATTTTCCTAAATTTTTCATGAAAAAAAAATAAAGCAGCCACATAAACTCCTGCAATGTGTTTTGGGAAGGTCCACCTTACGAACTACTCTGAAGTTACATAAAATGTTATAAAACAAAATATATCATTCGGCTTCAATTTGTTGGAGTATTGGTCGAGATTAAACTTTGCAATGGTCAGAGAGCCGCCATAGAAACTCATAAACAAACTATATAGTATTTCAGTTCAAGTAAAAAAGTTCAGCGGTCACTTTTTTTAACAATAGTAAGAAGCAACCCATTATTTTCTTTTTGGAAATTTTACTTTCTTAACTTTTTCTCTAAGATAACCGTTGACGAAAAACAGCGGTTGTCTTTTGTAGACGAATCATTAAAAAATCACACTTATCACGTGGTATATCATCTAAGCCCGGAATTTAAGTATCAGGTAAACTGTATTTATTAGAACGAAACGAACTCAAGGGAGTTTCATTCACGGGCGCTTTACTTGATTCTTTTTGTTATATTCATGTACGCAAGTTTGTAAAAATGGAACCTATATCAGTGTGAAGACGCTAAACATGGGTATTTTTTTACTGAACCTATATCAGTGCTTTTTATTATTGTTCTGTTACAGTACGATGATGGTGTTGGACTGTTTCTGACAGAAAAACAACGTAAGTGGGTGGGTGTCCTTAGAGAAGCAGCAAAAAAGAAACCAAAGTCCAAAACCCACAGACCTCAGGTAAATTTTAGAAGGCAGCATGTGTACCAGTCCATGGCTGACCGACTGTATTTATCTTTTTTTAATACAAAAATGATTACTATTTTTATTGTTATTACGTTGGGGTTTCTTTGTATACAATGTCATCAAAGAATACGGGACATCATATTTTGAAATAATATAAGTTAAGACATAATCCAATCACATTTTTTCTCAGCTTGTAAGATTATTACCAGCTTGGACAAGTCTGATAAATTATATTATCAACAAAGCGAAAGGTGGAAAAACTGAGAAGCAAAAAGAAAACTGTTACGCGTGTTCTCTGCACCACTGCAAATGCTTGGTTGGAGAATGAACGGGATATCGTGAGTTCGGTTCTAGTTCGGATTTGCTTTTTCTTTCCCGGTTTCTTTTCACATTCGTTTTGCTTCCTTCCATGTCGGAACTGATGAATGGGACGATGATCATAAATTGAGGTTGGAAGCATGATTATAATCTTGCTACATAAACAGCGTAAGTTTGTTAGGATAACATTTAAAGTACTTAATCGATTGTGTTTCATCTGACCCACAGGGGAGGGTGCGTGGTTGGTTGTTTGATGTGGTGACGAGCAACAGGTTTGAAGTGGCGATCCTTAGCATTGTGGTACTAAACATGTTTTTGATGATGATACAGCATTATGGACAATCTGACAGTGTTACAGAAGCATTACATATCCTTTTACAGTTTCAAGAAGACCGCTGGTCAGTAACCACAATGCTTTGCGGTCTATTCATTTTTGATTAGTGACTATTCAAAATGATTGTGGCTTCCTTGACAAATATGTAACAGATTTAAATTTGACCCTGGTGAAAAACTGCAAACGAAATAAGGAACGAACCGGGTTCTCGAAAGAAACCACGAACATAATGTTGTCTCGCAGCTTCATGGTCCACGAAATTACCCAGGGCCCGGTTGTTCGAAAGTTGGTTAGTGCTAACCAAGTGTTACACTTTGAATCCACGGCTGGATTTAATTATTTATAGACTGATTTGGTTGTCATTTTGTAGCTTCGCCTAACCGTAGGTCGATTTTAACTCACTTTCGAACAATCAGCCCCTGAAATATAGCTGCTTGTGAGAATTCGGTTTTTTGCTAAATTCTTCCACACTTTTTCACCAGGGTCACGTTTATCAGCCACGGTACTAGGTCATTATGATTCAAAGTTTTGATCCTTCAAATTAAAAACGTTATAAGGGAAAATTATGACTTTCCTATGTGAAAGCTCCCCCTTAAGTTCAACTTATATAGTACTCAGCATATTTTTAATAATTGATATACTAAAAGTTTAGTATTAACTCGTATATTCGGTATGTGAACAAAAAAGATCAGACGATAGAGTCTTCACACTCAAAGCTTAAAGATCGCCGAAACGACACCAACTCAGTATATTGCCCCATTATGACATATATTACACCTCAAACTTGATAAACAAAGTTGAAAAAACAAAAGCAACTAGAAAACCTGAGAGTTGCTTTGTAGCTCTAAATTCTTAACTCTTCTGTCCCTAAATAGTTTTATCTGATTAGCGTTAACAAAATTGTTCTTCAGTAAACAAGCTAGTGCAATAAATGTGTATTATGTTTGTTTAAGAGCAAGTAGATAATTGATTTGTGACCAATAAGCATTCTTATGCTTCAGCAATCCTTTGATTAAATATTAGCAACACAGCTTCAGATCGTTTTTATCGTATGAGTTCATAAACTGTAATATTCAGAAGAAATATGCTTGTAGTACTCATAAAGCTAGGATAATAGGTCTAAAAAGAAGACAGGTGGATAAATTACTGTTGAGTTTCATTCTGCTACGAATGACATATTTCATTCCTTGTTTACATAGAAGTTCTCACTCTGAATTGAAAGTGCAGTATAAAACGTCGGCGGATGGGAAATATGAGTCAGCAGATCAGCCCGACTAATTCAGTTGCCTTGTTCTACACCAGAACAAGCTTGTACCTCTTTTACACGATAGTTGTACAACGTGATGACGAATTTACGTTCCGGAAAAAAACATGTCGATCCGGGCGATTTTTCTTTTTACGCCCACTTCAAGATGGCGGACGCTTTTTAGCACTGCGACTTTACTCAAACTAATACTCATACTTAGAACAAATACACCATTTTTCTAATGCAAATTTTTACTAGATCCATTCCCTCGTGGGGGCTAAAAGTGATGTTTATGTTGAATTAATGAGCCCAAATTTGACCGAGTAATGACTTTTAGCCCCCACAAGGGAATGGATCTAGTAAAAATTCGCATTAGCAAAATGATGTATTCAAGAAAAAAATAGAAGTTAAAAAAAAAAACGAAAAAAGCGAACATGACGAGTCTCGAACCTGGGACCTCGAACACCGTAGTCACTATGCACTGCCACTACACCAACCACTCATTTCGCTGCCAACAGTCAAAATCTTATTGTATATATCCAGTCCCTTTTCTACGAAACAAAAGTAACCCTGACCCCAACTTCACTTACCATAGATAACCATGAATAGCCATAAATAACCCTTTTTGCATGACTTTCATTTAGGAATATTTAATGAGTTGTGACAGTCCGCCATCTTGAAGTGAGCGTAAAAAATATATAATCGCTTGATCCGGTACAGCTACCGGCATAATCCCATACGGAATGAAATATTTTAAGGTACCATGCAAAAGAATATAGAGTTTTAGAGTAGAACCAGGATGATTTCGTACCAGGTTGAAACTTATATATCCATTACCATGAGTGTAAATACATTTCCTTAACTGACGTCGTGGCACATGATTTTCCCTGTGACGTTCACACGTGTTATGAGTATATTTTTCACGTCTGTGTTTCTACTGGAGGCGGTTGTTAAACTAGTCGCCTTGAGGCTACGCTACTTCAAGATTGCGTGGAATGTGTTCGATTTTGTCATAGTACTTGCATCACTAACAGGTGAGGTTGGCAGTTTAGTATAATAATACTAATAATATAATAATAATAATAATAAATGATAGTAATAAATAATAATAATAATAATAACAATAATAATACCTATATTTGGTGTTCTGTAAAACATTTAGCATTTCTGATAATTGGATCACACCAGCTACCATTAAGAAGGCTTTAATAACAATTCAATGTTTGTTTCTAGCAAACACTACGTTTATATACGTATACAAAGACAATCTTTTAGAATGAAAGACCTAAATTCATCTCTATTGTTTCTACACACCTGCCAAGTTAAGGCTATTCAGGGGTGGAGGATGTCAAGAACTTGAAGTCAATTAGCAATCTCCTTGATTCGCTATCATTGTTTTGAAGCGCAGTAGTAGAAAAAAAATGTTCAGAAGCACACCAGTACGTTACGTTACGTTTCGTTTCAAACTGTCCATATAATAAAGCGGAACCGTTTTTGCTCTTAACTGACTGTTTTCGCTTTCGCTACAGTGAGTGTAAACTCGTTCTGGAAATCTGAACCCATTTGACCCTGGATTGATCATTACGAATTCATTATGTTTGCGGCCAAGTGTAGACATGGTCTAGGAAACCATAACTCACACACACCAGCACATAAAGTCATTTACACGCACTTACTCACTCACTCACAATTTTTGCCACCAATACTGCGTGACCCATTTCCGCTTCTGTTTTTTGATTGCTAAACCTGTATCTCCCTTTTATATAGGTATTGTGCTCGACTTTGTGGATACGAAACACGACATCAACCCTAGTGTTCTACGTGTGCTGAGAGTCTTTAGAATTGCCAGGCTACTAAAATTTCTCAATTTTGCAAAAGGTGTTCGCCAGCTTGTTGTAGCTTTGATAATCTCCCTCCCCTCTCTCCTGAACATTGGAACACTCCTATTCATCATTGTCTTCATCTATGCAATTGTGGGTATGTCCTTATTTGGACATATTAAACATCAAGGAAGTATAAACGATCTGGAGAACTTTGAAGATTTTGGCAACTCGATGCTGCTTCTGTTTCGACTTACAACCTCTGCTGGGTGGAATGACATCTTAGAGTCTTTGTCAGTTGAACCTCCAAACTGTGATAAAGATTTCAAGGGCCTTTACAATGGAAACTGTGGCTGGAGTTCGGCAGCTATAATCTACCTTGTCAGTTATGTTTTTGCCATCTACTTGATAATGGTGAATATGTACATTGCCATTCTGCTGGAGAACGTCAGTTCGGTGCATGAAGAGGACGAATTCGTTATAAGCAAAACCACCATTGACAACTTTTATGAGGTTTGGGACTCCTTTGCCACGGATGGAGCAAAAACTATTCCATACCGTAAATTATCAGACTTTGCAGCAAAATTGATAAAACCTCTAAAGATCCCCAAACCGAACACAATGAAACTTGCCCGTATGAAAATACCTCTTCGAAGAGGAGACCAGGTTCACGTTTTCGATGTCATGAAAGCAGTGGTAAAAAGAGCCCTGGAAACGGAAGGTCATCTGGAGTCTCCAGAAGATTTTGATGAAATTGTGAAGAAAATGGAGGCCCGATTCATGGGGCGTAGTCGATCGGCAAAGTATGGTAAAAAGAAGTTAAGACCAAAAGAGGCAGCTGCTGTTGTTATACAGAAAGCATACAGGGAACATCTTCTTGCAAAACGACAGGCACCCTTCCGAGATGTAGTTGACCAAGCTTGTGCACGAATGGAAAATGCGCACCAGGCTGAGAAGAATGTTGAAAACATTCCAATGACAACTATTCAGATACACGAGGGAGCCTTATCCTACAACAGAGATAGCAACTGTGTTTCTAAGCCTTTTACCGACATATGTACTACTGCAGCCTTTATCAGTGGTGGTGGAGAGGGTGACGATCTTGTTGATGGGGATGATAATAGCAGTGATTACTGTAAGGATGTTACAACTAACCTCTTTCATGAAGTATCAGAAGCTCCCAACTCGTATCCTACTGATAGTAATTGCAGTAGTTACAGTAAGGATATTACAATTAGCCTCCTTCATAAAGAGTTAGCAACTCCCAACTTGTATCCTACTGAACTGAGGCAACAGAAAACGAACGCAGTTAAGATAGTGGTTTTTGAATCGGCAGTTTAGAGTCCTGCTTTGAGGCTGAAAGTCACTTAGTGTAACTTTGGAAGATTTGAGGCAATTTAAGGAAAAATGGCCAGGAACTTGTGCAATTGTTGCAGCCTTAAAAGGCAACTCTACGCGTTTAAAGGGGATTTAGCAAAAAAGTCTGTAAATCAAAATATTTGTTGCAACTCAGTAATGCAACTTCAGGCGACTTAAGCTTTTTTAAGGAGACTCAATTAAGGTAACTTAGCTGGGATTTAGAACCCGGAGTGGTATTTGTTAAGTGAGATATATTTTAATTTTTTTGTGTACTGTATCCGTAAACTTTAACATTTAGGTTTCAGTTTTCATATCGATAGCTAGCGTCTAGGTTATAAATTGGTCTAAAGCAAACATCCCATGAAGATAGACAAACGGTGAGGAAAACCTGTATATAACACAGTCTTTGAGATAGTTTTGTTTTGCCAAACCTGAGAAATCTCGCAGGAAAACAAAATCTGGAAAGAGTAAATCTGGTAAAAAGTCAAGTATATCTTGCATAAAAACATGACCTTGGAACAGTAAATTTAGTAAAATATTAAGTATAATTTGTTAAACTGAATCCTCTATTACATATAAAACTAGCATTTATAGATTTAATTTTCACATTCACAGGGAGTAATCATTAAATGAAAATCATTGATCAAATATTTCAAATGTCGTTTAAATAAAAACAGTAGGTAGCATTTTTCTAGGCACGACGTGTAAGCCGATACATTTGTAATTGTCAGTTTATCTGTCGCACTGATGTGACATAAATTTGAAACATGCGCCGTTTTGTAGTCTGTTACTGTCACTGTCACAGACACGGTCATGGTCACAGCCACTGTTGCTGATTGCTGTCACTGCCACTGTCATGGTCATGGTCACGGTCTTTGTCACGGTCACGGTCTTTGTCACGGTCACGGTCATGGTCACTGTCACGGTCACTGTCACAGTAACTGCCACGGTCACTGTCGCTGTCGCTGTCACCGTCTTTGCCATTGTAACTGAAACATTTGTATTTGGCCGGCCCTGTGGATAAGCCCTGTTAGTACTAATCAGGGGATTTCAGGTTCTAAATCCTGGCGCTACCGAAGTTTTTTCCTTCCATAAGTCCTTTTTGAATCCTACAACTCTACAATTCCCTGCAGAGTTCATTTTAACGTTACCTATCGTAGTTATCCCCGTTGCCCGATGAAAAAAGCATCTGACTACGAATCAAGGGATTCCAGGTTCAAATCCTGCCGCGGTCAATTTTTTTCCCTTAGTATTTTTGTTACAATTCCTTACATTAAGCCAATGAAAATAATTATTAGTTTCTTGTCAGCGACCGCAAGCAACTTATACCCCCTCTCCCAATCAAATCTTTTTACCATACATTATTTTTAAAGAACACAACTCAAACTGTTGGAAAATTGTTTATAATTATCTATATATTGAAACTTTGTTTGATTTTTCTATGTAACGCAAACCTACGAAAATAACAGCTCCTGATTGGTTGCCTGACTATGAATTTTTCTTTAGTACCGTGCAAATAAATCATAATAGCACATGTGTTTTCAAGATATTATTTGGCACTGTCATCCGAGAGCTTTATTTACTCGGAAAACTCGAAAATGTTAAAAAAGTTTCGAAAAATCTCGGAAAATTCTCGGAAAATTTCGAAAATATTAAAAAAATGTTAGAAAATGTTTGGAAAATGTTCGGAAAATCACTACAATTCTTCGGAAAATCTTAAGAAATCTTTGAAAAGTGTTTAAAAGATTCTTGGAGAAATTCAAGATTTGCTGTCGGATTCAACGTTACCACCGTTAGTTAAAACCTTAACATGCAGTACCGTGACCCTTTGCGTTTGTTAATGTTTTTATTAGTGAGTCAAATAGATCTTCATTAGCTTTTCATCGCTTTTGAGACGAAAGCGCCGGTCACTTGCCGTCGTTAGGCGACATCAATTATTATGCAGATGTTCTACTCAGCTCAGCAAAGCTGAATGTCGTGGGTCATGAAAACCACAACTTGCGCAAAGAACTAGGGGGTGCATTTTGAAACCCAAAGGTTTTTTCAACCTAAAATCTGAAGCGTAAAAGCAATTAAAAAGAAACTTGCAGTATCTATAGTGAAATATCTAATTTGATGTTACTTGGATGACGTCATCACTTACAATTTATGCGGAATTTATTGTGTAAACTAAAATTTGAACCAAAAACTGAGAATGTTTTGACAAAATGCGTTCTATTTTCTGAGTTTTTCCCATCCTATTCTCCAATATTTTGCTATTTAAGCATGAAAATACATATTTCCTAATAATCACAAGAAAATTTTGCGGCATTTTTTCTAAAACTAAACTTTTCAAAAAATCTAAGATGTTGGCAAAGAAGGCGGACATGTTGTGCAGTGACTGTTGCAATAGCAATAATTCTGAATATAGCACTAGATTATTGTTGTATAAAAGTAGTTATAGCTAGGCCAAAACTACTTCCATGCCAAATAGCCAGTTTTTTGGAAAATCTTGGGTGAGGATCAAGCTGCCCTCCCCCCGCCCCCTTGCCCTTTTATGGTATGATGTTGGGGTTGTCCATTCAAAGGGGTTAACAGCGCTACGCAGTTTTCGACACTCTAAAGTTTGTTTTGGGATGCCATCAATCAAATCTGAGGCGGAAGTTTAGTTGCTGTTACTTCTACGACACACATTTACATGTATGAAATCTCTGAATTTTCAAACACACATTCGGTGAATATGTTGGCCGCCAAAAATAAGTGAAATAAAAAGCGATCAAAACGGTGATAACATTTGCAGTTGACTCCGTGGCTCGATGGATAAGGCATTTGACTACGAATCGAAGGATTCCAGGTTAGAATTCTGCCGGGGTCGATTTCTTTTATTTCCTATGATTTCGTCACTGAATTTCCCAGATGAACTCTAGAATGTTCACCTCAACATTATACCCCTTGCAGTTGGCCCCGTGGCCCAGTGGATAAGGCATCTGACTGCGAATCAGGGGATTCCAGGTTCAAATCTTGGCGGGGTCGATTTCATTTTTTCTTCAATTATTTCATAACTGAATTTCCCTGATGAACTCTAGAATGTTTACCTCAACACTGTACCACTCGTAGCTGGCCCCGTGGCCCAGTGGATAAGGCATCTGACTACGAATCAGGGGATT
Source organism: Parazoanthus atlanticus (assembly GCA_025448195.2). Lineage (NCBI taxonomy): Eukaryota > Metazoa > Cnidaria > Anthozoa > Zoantharia > Parazoanthidae > Parazoanthus > Parazoanthus atlanticus. The sequence continues at coordinate 1,587 of JAOEHT020012600.1, read as the reverse complement.
CCAGGTTCGAATCCTGGCGGGGTCGATTTCTTTTTTTCTTCAATGATTTTATAACTGAATTTCCGTGATGAACCGTCTAGAATGTTTACTTCTACGTTACACCACTCGTAGTTGGCCCCGTGGCCCAAGGGATAAGGCATGCGACTACGAATCAGGGGATTCCAGGTTCTAATCTTGGCGGGGTCGATATTTTTTTCTTATGTGATTTCATTACTGAATTTCCCTGATGAACTCTAGAATGTTTACTTCAACATTATACAACTCACAGTTGGCCCCGTGGTTCAATTGATAAGGCATTTGAGTACGAATCAGGTGGGGTCTTTTTCTTCTATGATTTCGTTACGGAAATTGTCTGATGATCTCTAGAATGTTTAACTCAACATTGTACCACGCACAGTTGGCCCCGTGGCCCAATTGATAAGTCATCTGACTACGAATTTTGGCGGGGTTTTAATCTTTTTTCTATTTGCAATATCGTTAATAGGATTTCACAATGAATCCCGATCCCGGGATCTTTTTTCTTCTATGATTTCGTTACTGAAACTCCGAGATGAACTCTGTAATGTTCACTCAACATTATGCCACTCGTAGATGGCGCCGTGGCCCAGTGGATAAGGCATCTAACAATCCTCTAGGTTCGAATCTTGCGAGGTGTTAATTTTTTTTTGTTTACAATATCGTTAATGTAATTTCACAATGAATCCCAAAATGTTAACTTCAACTTCATACAACTTGTAGTTGGCTCGTGGCCAAACGGATAAGTCAATAAAGTAGCAATCAGGAGATTCCAGGTTCCTGGCGGAGTCGAATACTTTTCTCCCCTATAATATCGTTGAAAATCTCTACTGAACTCTAAGATGTTCAAATTAAGATTATCATTCGTAGTTGGCCCGGTGGCCCAATGGATAAGGCATGTTCAGTGCCTGGCGTGGTCAACCTTTTTGCCCACATTTGCTACATATGAAGTTTCGCAAATCAAGTCAGTAAAATATGTTGTAGTTATTTCGATATTTTTACATTAAAAAATTGTGCTTGAACAAAATATTTTGACACTGTTTCTAAAAATGAATAAACAATTGTTTTAATGATTTTTTTTTCAATGTGAAAATGATACAAACACCTCGAACGATTGTCAGTAAAATACTGGAGTGTCAGAATAATACTGGAGTGCCAGGTTTGTACGTGCCGATGTCTTAAATCACCACATTTTACGCGTTGAGCACTTAAAACATGTTCTATTATGAGTGGAGCCCTTGAAAACCATATAAATAAGGTATGGGCGCGTACTAAAAGGGTTGGGAACGTAAAATCGTTCCTTTACGCTCCCATCTCGTAAACGCTAGGCCAAATAAGTGCGGGGCACGTAAAACCCAGGTAGTCAAACAACTTAATTCGACCCTTAAGTGATTCAATTAGCCGCGAGCACGTAAATGCTAGTTGAGAATTAGCTTCCGGCACGTAAATGCCACCACGAGAATACGCTCCGAGCCCGTAAATGGTCATTCGATAACAACAACCAAAAAATCGTCTTCAAGACCTTACAGCCATTCAATTAGCTACGAGCACGTAAATGCTAGTTGACAATTA
>JAOEHT020012490.1:0-14923 GCA_025448195.2 Parazoanthus atlanticus | reverse complement strand
GCACTTCATCTTAAAGATTTTAAAGTGGATGATCAGTTCCTTTATTCTCACAACCAATCAACTGATTTTATATTGATTCTGTAAGGAGAAGATAGATGTTGATAAAGATGCTGGGAGTGAAAGGGTTAAGAACTTGTTTAAGCCCAGGGCTAATAAATGGGATTTTAGGTTATACAGCCAGGCATTAAAGATAGACACTTGACATGTCGGAATATATCTCAAGAGTATTTTTGACCTGTAGATACTTTCTACGGAAAATATATAAAACGTAAAGAAAAATTCGAAATAAATGTATGATTGCAAGAAGTTGTCTTTGGTATATGTTGTGAAGTCGGCCAGTTTCAGAATATTGGGCGGGAGGGTGTGGACAATACAAGCATATGAAAATGGCCGCTACATTTGCATGTGGTGCATGCATGTATGACAGCTCGACGTGCAGTACCGAGTGCAGGGAACTAGGTATTAATCATTCAATCAATCATTCTTTATTTATGCACAGCAGCTTACAAATAGAGAAAAATAGACAATAGTCCAGTTTCGTATTCATATGACTACGGACTCGTTTCACAGCGTTAGCCACGACTTGATGTTAAATATTCATAAATACCAGTGTAGATACTGTATGAGCTACTTACAACTCTGTGCATTCAAATAGTGTATATTCAACACCAAGTCGAGGCTAACGCTGTAGAACAACGGTCATTGCAATCAGCGGTAATTGGGAATACGAAACTGGACAATGCGTGTGCATAGCATAGTAGACCAGCATGATGACGTCGATGAACTTGATGCCCAATATAAATTCTGATCTATGTAGTCAACGATTTATTTAAGATGGCGGTAAGTTGCGTCCCGAAGCGGGACTGTTATATTTCCAGTTGGAACGCTATCGCAACTCGGCGAGAAATTCAGGTTTGGAGGCTCAATTTTAGCAAAACGAAGTGGCATAAAGTTCATGGAATGATTACACAGCAACAATATAGGATGGAAAAAGATCACGGGAAATATTCTCCAAATTCACAAACATTTACATGAGAAGAAGCTTTTAAACACGGGACACTGTAAAGTAATTAAAATTAAGTAAAAATATAGCTTTATCGGTACGATTTTTTTACAAAATATTGCCAAAGCACAATATATATACAGTATTTTCAATTTACTATGTATATGGGAAAACAAAACAAAACATTCTAAAGCTATTCAGTATATATATTGGTAATATAAATTAATCTTATGCATAAAATTTAATCGATTCGGCTTACTTGTTTGCGTTATTCTTGGGAAACTGCGTTTGTTTGCGCATTAAAATACATATTCTGCTAAATTAGCAGGAGCTTGCGCATTGTCATTGCTTAGGAGAAATTCAAACTCACACATCTGTTAAACAACTGATTCATCCGGCCGTCGTCCAAAACGTTCACAGGAAGACTTGAAGACCCGAGAACACAACAAAATATGTAAAAAGCACAACTATAGAAGATCCGTATTTTTTCTTATTTAGGTGCTTTCCGGCACAACGTCATAGAGAATCCAAGAGTAAAACTAACAATTAACGTGTTCTTTTGGTTCCAAAAAAATTATTAAAGGCTAATTTACACGGTAAACTTTTGCCTACAACTCTCGCAAGCTATGCGGTTTTAGCGGTTATTTACACGCGCGCGACTTTTAGCTCACGACACCCGATAAAAACGTGTACAATTCTCCCGGTTTGCCACGTGGGAGACAGGAGAGAACAGCAAATATATATGGTATGATTTTCCCAAAATTGTCGTACGGTTTTAAAATATAATTCAAAACGGCTACAACTTTTTTCGAGTTGGACGCAATAGTCATAGGCAAGTTGTAGACTTGATTTACACGACGCAATTCGTGTCCTAAGGATGGCGTGAGTAGGTGGCATACGAGAGTTTAGGCAAAGTTGTACCGTGTACTGAAATCGGTCTTATGTGCGAGTCAAATTCAAACGGCAAAAACCTCCCGCGGGCAAATCCCGGGCATTTGAACCCAGTCGGCCGGGAACTTGATACCTCATCAAGCCCCAACCGCCGGGCATTTGAAACCAAAAGCAAATCTCTCACACAGCACGTGTTTTCACGACCGCGCCAAAAGCCTCGTTTTCATTATATTCGGCTCGGCAAGAAAATGAATACGAAATTATTTTAAACATCGTCAAGCCAACTGATTGATTTCATTCATATGTGCCAAATATAGAAAAGCCCGACTCTAGAATATGTATTTTAACAAAAACAGCTATAGCATTGCCTACCTCAACGACTTCAACCAGCGTTAAAACTGTCAGAGTCGCCTAATCAACTTGTGTGCATCTTGCAAGCTGGCTTGATCATTTAGTGTTGAGAAGAGGGCCAGGCATTTGACCTTCAGTAGCCACTGACAGCGGGGCATTTGACCAAAGCAAATGCTTTCGTGGGCCGGAAATTTTACCACATTTTTTCAAAAAATTCAAATGCCCGGGAATTTGCCTAGGGGGTGATGTTCGCGTTTGGATTTGACTCGCACATAAAGATCCTTTATATTTGATTGGTTGGGTTTTCTTGCCTTCTACTGGGAACTGAAGCCGCCTTTTGGTTGGTTTGGTTGGCCAACATTTTCAGCCAACTCGAAACTTGGTTGAAATGGTTGAAAATGGTGATTCCCACGACCAGCCGCGTTTACGATCGAAAATCGGGTTGGAAAGTGATCCATTGGAATACGTCGACCAGACAAACATTACTGGCTCAGGTTGAAGTGGTTAATGTAAGACTTTATAATTCCAAACAAGGTAAATTCTGCTGATCATGTTGACTGCAGCTGTTTAGGATTTTGAAGTGTATCGTATCCATAAACTGGCTTACTTCTTTTATGGTGAAAACGGGTAAAGCAGAGCGACACTTGTTACCAGGGTCAACAGTAAAGGCATCACGCAGTTGTACGTGCTGGCCGCGCTGGTGACACTCGTGGTCGGGACCTGGTGCGAGTGTGTGATTACTTTCCTCTTGAAAAGCTTAGGGTAATATCGATCCCAGAAGGCCATCTGGCACGGACGATACCTCCTTCTCATCTCAGGTTCGTGTTGAATTCGGAGGTATGACCTATGAATCAAATACGAAAGCACATTTTTAAACGGAATGTTTTTCTTTCAAGTTAACCGTTAAAACACTATTGATTGGCAGATCTTTAGGAACAGCTGCTGTTTACGGTATTAAACTTTGGTCAGTGTTTGCTATAATAGTAATCTCATCACCGCCTAATGAGAATATAATCTGGACGTTTGATGAATCTCCATTTTTCTTATAAATACTCAATATTTGCGATAACAATTGAGACCCAATTTTCGCGTATATTTTTAGATATACGCGCAATTTAAAATCTAACACTCTTCGTGTTTTTTTTTCCCGGAACAAAGCACACTTTATTGCAACCAGTGATTTTTGTCTCGGAGAAAGCGTGCACTTGTTCAAAACTATGTAGCTGTATGCTTATATGTGCTTGGACGTGTATAAATGTGACCTCATATTCGTGCGCGTCACGCTTGTTTTCCTGAGCGCGCGTGTCTACGCGCGTGTGTACCCGTGCTTCAGAGATTGATCTTCCTCAAGACAACATTTTATGCTAAAAAACAGAACTTTATATGTTCGATGCAAGCAAATTGTTTGTCCCCGGCCAGAGACGGATCTGGAAATTCAAAAAGGGCCAGTTTCTAACAGATATAAAACTACTTAATTCGGAAAAGGAAACAAACAAACGGCGAATTCGAAGCCACGCGCTAGTTACTTGGGCGATCCGGGGACATGTTCCTCCGCCAAAGATTTAGCTGTGTTCTGTTAAATGAAATTTCCCGCGATTTGAGTACACTTTTGGGTAGCTTTACCAAGTTGAGGAACAGGGTATTTTTTAAGAAATACTGCGTTATATATATTGCGACAAAACATTTCGAAATACTAATACTTCAGACAGGAAGTACGATCTTGAGTAGTCGAGGACTTTGCGGAATTTAAAGTGTGCTATTCACCACTCAAGCACAACCTTCGTCACCTATTGCATGTATTTCTTACGTTTATCAGGCATAATATAACAAACTTGCCGGATGCATTGCACGCCATTTCAAGCTATTTATCTGGGAGAGTACTTTTATCACTAGCTTAGACTGAATTGCGTCAGTTATACAAAAAAAAAGACTGAGATAATATAACAACATTCCAGATTGCCAAGGTAATTACCCTGATTTTCGTTTGTAGTAGTTATTTTATACACAAGAAATATTCGTCCAATTTGTTTCCGATTATATGTGTTCATGTTACATGGAAAAATAGTTGTGTACAAACCATATCGGTTTGCGTGGCATTAAAAAATCTGCTGCCAAGTCAAGCAAAGACCTAATCCCTAAATGCCAAAGTTGTCAGTTTCCAAAGATAACATTTGCAGTTCTTTATTAGTTCTGCGTTTGATTTGACAGTTAAAAACACAAACGAGTGCGGTTTTCTTTCCGTGGATGGGGATAAGCAGCATTTGTCAATATACATGCAAAACATGTTTCTATCTTAAACAATTTTTGCTTGGAGGCAGAGAGCGTGTCTTAGTTGGTTGGCACTCGTACCAGGAATCCCGAGTGAATTCGAGCTCAGTCCCCACTCGGATCTATCCTTGAACCCATTTGTACATAACCAACTGGAGTGCTGCCAGTTGAAAATTTTATCCACTTTAATTTCTATTTGATTGTTTTTTGATATTTACTTACAGTACCCCCAGTTAGTGAATTTGAATCTGCTAAATACCACGGCACTAAAATGAAGTTTTAAAATTAAAATTAGTTATCGAGTTTTCTATATTATATATATTTTTGCTTTACCTCGACAACCAAATTAGTACAAGATAACTGAAAAATTAACCTGGGGCAAATGGGCCAATGGTTTACAGTCCCGTTTTTTAACTTTGGATCATAAAAAGGAAAATTGTGTGCTGCTTTGAATATGGAGTTAAAGAACGAAGAGAGCCCAAGATCTTACTTGTTTTCTTTGTAAAATAGCGGGGAAAAAACAAAAAAATGAATGTACATTTGTGAACTTGAGCTGAAAGTCTTCTGCACTTGTTTTACACAAGCTTTTTGGAAAGACCCGGAAAGTTGGTTGAATAGAAACTGATTGGCCTCACCCATTATTTTCTCCAAATTAACTTGTTTAGGCTTAATGCCTATTAACCCGAGGACAAATCGACTAAACTGAACCATGTACTACTCTTAGGCAAATTTTTTATTTACTAAATATACTTTTTTTTGCTACCAAATTTGTTATAATGTCACACTTGAAAATACAATAAAATGTTAAAAAAAATTCTCACCTGTGCGTGTAATCAAATTCTTTCCATTCTATGTCCGCGGGACCATCTCCGTCTGCCACGCTTGGGTTTCCGTATTTGGCGAAGTTCGTAAAAAGTGTCATCACAGTTTTACTGACGTTGCGATCAACATCATCGTAGGTTTGAAAGACGGTCAGGTTCATCACAGGGAACCCAAAATAAAATGGCATGTCGTCCAGATGAGTGACACCCATCCACTCTGGGTTGGGGTGCGAATTGGAGAGATGACTGAACTCATACAAGTACGCATGCGCAGACTGGCTGTGGAGGGAAAGCGCTTGGTCAGCGGGCGCGGCAAACATGTAGTCTGTTATTAAGTCAACAATTTTCTGTAGGAATTTATGGTTGTGCTTTGTCTCTGGCCATGGACGATAATGAAGCTGTAGTGACTCAATTGCAAAGTCAGGTGTGTCCGGTTCAGCCTCGAAAACATTCCTGAGTCCACGAACAAGCCACCGGACAGTCTTTCCGAAGGTCTTGCCACTAATATGACTAACGTTCTTTACACCACGAAAGAAGTACGATCCTTCATCACGAGTAAACCCGGCCATTAAAGGAATTTTGTGAAACGCTCCTGCTTTCCTTAACGTTCGCGGGGTGTCCGGTAAGAATACTCTGTCTACAACTGGACCCCAGATATTCGGTGGGGTATCGAGTGGAAAACGTGTAGTATTTGCAGCTCGTAGGCACTCCATCATCTTTGAATCATTCGTACTGCAATTTAAATACTCAATAAGGGCTTTGCTGTTCTTCTGGGCCTTGCTTGGTTGACTGTAGGCAAAAGGAGACAAATCGACTCCGCTGATGGCGATAGCTCGATGAAATAACCCCTTAGAGAGTGGGGACAGTAAGTGGAGTGACACACTGGAGCCACCTGCACTCTCACCAAATAAGGTCACGGAGTTTGGGTCACCGCCGAAGTTTTGAATGTTTTCCTGGATCCACTTTAGAGCCTGCACTTGATCCAGCATTCCATAGTTTCCCCGTGCCTCTTCATGGCCAGTGTACAAAAACCCAAATGGCCCCAAACGGTACTGCATGGATACAAGCACGATGTCCCACAACGGTAAGATGTCCCCTGGGTATATTCTAGATGTACCAATCTCGTACCCCCCTCCGTGGATGTACACCATAACTGGTCTCAATTTGGAACGCAAACGGCCTGTCTCGGCTGGTGCTTGTCCGGATCCAGGTGTATATATGTCCAAATACAAGCAGTCTTCGCTGAAACTCAACTGCATGTAAGGCCACAATCTGCGCGCCGCCGATGCATCCTGTAGGCAAGCATCTTTGAATTTCGTTGCGTCGTAAATTTTGGATTTCCAGGCAGAAGGTTGGACAGGAGGACTAAACCGCAGCTCTCCCAGCGGGGGCTTGGCGTATGGAATACTTAAGAACTTGTAAACTGATTTGATTGGTCCTTGTGCCTTCGGAAAAGTTAGTTTTCTTCCCAACACTGTTCCGTATTTGGTTTCCAGTAACACCTCTTCGCCTTTAGCCGGTATACATGAACAGAAAACAAAGAAAATTGCAGCTAAAATTGCACTCGTCGAAATCTTTGGGTTCTCCATTGCGCAAATAATTGTTGTAGCTCGTAAAGTGCTAACTTTGTTTACACGACTGTCTCCACTAGCTCTTCGAACTTCTTCTGTAGTCGATAAGAACTCACGATCAACTCAGGCGTAACATGTTTGGGAAATAGTCACAGACATATATTACTGTGTGCTTAATTAACTTTGACGAATGATGGGAATTTAAGCTACGAATTTTCCCAAAGCTAAGTGCATGAAAAGATATTTTAAGTACTTGGGAGAGACGGACTTGCATAGCAATTGAATACACTCTTTTGATATTACTATAACTTTGAAATTATTATGGGCAGTGCTTCAAAATAGTTGGCACTACAAAAAGAACCAGGCATGTGTTATACGAAATTGTTCGACTTACCAGTTGTGGTTTCGTGACATTTTCCGATGTTTATCAGGAAGTATAATAGCTTTTAAATTACTATTGCCTTTTGATAGCTTTATCACTATAATCTCAACTTCAAGTTTGGATTTTCAAAAAAGAGACACTTTTGGTAGAAGATATTGATCGCAGTTTTGCTTTGAATAACTGCGCAACTTCCAAGTGAACGTCTATGAATCATTTCTTAATCATTTCTGATCAAAGAAAATGCACAGTTTTAAGAATTAAAATTACTAATTAAAATGTACATGAGATTCCTCCCACGGGAACCAAGCTTGGACGGTTTGATCCTCGGTCAAACAGTTGATGATTTGATTTTGATACCATCAGTAGCATGACGTGCAAACGATGTTGAACATTTCTAAATGGAACACCGATCAATATCTCTTCTGTCAAACTTGTGAACATTTTGATCTCATCGTATCCTACACTGATTAAAGTCATAAGCAACAGATTGACATTATTTTTTGTGTGAAAAGCGAGTAAGTATGTACTATGTAGCTCTTCATATTTCCATCAAAACTAGATCACAAACTTGGTAGGTTCCACGCATACCAATGCTCGCATTCAATTTGTCACTATACATATTCATCATATCATCAACGGGCAATTGGCGTCATTGAGATAATAGTTTTGTTAATTGAGTTTCCTTATTCGACTCTTGAGTTAAGAGAGATCTAGATAAGCTGTTTTTGAAATAATCTACTTTAATGTAAAAGGTAAAGAAAGACTAACTAACTGACGTACTAATACAACTGTACCATCTTTAAACTATCGATTATCACTGCAAGTTTACACTTCTTCGACAGGTGGTGATACTCTGTCAGTCTGTCAGGTAACTGTAATCTTTCTGTTCTTTCCTCCCTTCCCCCTTCCATCTTTTCTTTCTCTTTTTTCTTTCTTTCAAGTCAAAATAGGAACTGAATCAAAACTAGATGGACCATGAAATCTCCCAAAGCAATAACACGATCATAATTATATCATAGACTTATATTTTGTAAAAGCAAACAAAACGTTTATTAACCAAATCTTCTCGATCAGTTAACGAAATTAACAGTAAGAAGGTTATCCGTACAGACCAACAATTTGAGGTGTCTGTCTTTATCCACGTCAACACTCCAGGAGACGACAAGACCTGACAACTGCTTACTCATCTTCACGAGCTTGAGGGCTTTGTGTTTAGAGCGATGGTTATTATGTTGCCTAGCAACGTAAATGTCCTTTCAAAGCGGCTCACAAAGACATCAGATAAAACGACAAGACACAAGGTGCACTCAGGTGCGACGTTTTACCTCCGAGGCAAACTGTATTTGAATGCGGCATGGACCGTTCTTCCAATGAAGAATTAAGCAACAGTGTTCGGAACGATCTAATGATATCATGCTAAGTGATCTTTCTCTTGTTAACGCATTCCTAACAAAAGTATCTTTTGTCACTGCGGAAATTTCTTAAATGTTGCACTTTGGCGGGCTTACACACAAGAATGTGTATAGTTTCATGTATCTGATGTCATGTCTTTTTCACATGCAATGGGTTTCTTAGTAAACCATTTGACCGGCCCCAGTTTTATCAATAAACGCACTGAAGAGGAAAAAATTTGCAGGGTTTATTCTAGCTTACTGCTACCCGTCTCGCTCAAAATTTAGACTTTTCTATTGATAATATCTAAAGATCCGTTTAAGCGGATCCAACACGTTGGTCCAACATCATCCAACATTGTTGAATGCAAAATGTTGGATCCGTTTCAACACCCTGTTGGATGATGTTGGATGGGTTCGATTGGTTCAATCTTCTCTTCAAACATCGTCCAACACTGTTGGACCAAAATCGTTTGACGATGTCGGATCGGTTTGAACGGACCTTTAATGTTCGTACTTTTATGCTGAATGCTGGACTTTGAACTCTTTTCCCCAGGCCATAAAGATGTCAAATTTTGTCTCCGGTTTCATATGTTCACATAAAAACATCATTATTCAGGAACTGATATATGTTTTTGTAAGAGCATTATCATCGTGATCATTATTTTTGATCATCATCACTATGATTGTCAATATTTCTGTTGTCATTACTGTCATTGCTAATTGCTCTATTACTAATAGAGATTTAGCTAAATATATAACTGCAAAAACTAGCGTTAAAGTACAAACAGGGAGCTCCTTTATCTCGCATGTGTCCAATAAATTGACAAAACTATAAATTAACCTTGTGTTCTGCTCTTGTTTTGCTAGCGGTTTCTTCCAGGCTCGAGATCAACAAGCCGCGTGGTCTGATTCTTGTAGGTCTGGGTACGAGAACAACGATCGGAAACGATCCGACTGATTCCGAACGGATTCCGAATTTCAATGGTTCCCGCCGATCTCCGAACTATTCTCGTACCCAGACCTACAAAATGCAGCTAGACTGCGCGGACTACTCTCGCACCCAGACCCACAAAAACCAGACCGCACGGCTTGTCGATCGACCGCTCGCAAAACAAGAGCAGAACACAAGGTAAATTTATAGTTTTATCATTTTATTGGACACATGCGAGATGTAGGAGCTCCCTGTGATACAACAACATTTTGGCACCTAGCCTCGTCCCCAGTCAACCTGTTTGGCTTCACGGGCGGCGCGGTCGGACTGGGCACTAATGAGTTTGGCTTCGCTCGCCAGCGAGGAAAAGCTTCGGCGTCTGCCATTTTGAATGAGAAGCTTAGTGACCAGGCAAACGGAGCTAACCGACAAGGAGGACGACTGGGGACGAGGCTATTTGGCACCTACCTGACGCCATGCATTATCAACTTAAATGAATGGTTAACTAGTCCTTAACGCGTAAAAAATAGGAGGAAGACCAGAATAACCGTATAAGCCTCACTACAAATATTCAAATTTCGTACAGACCAAAAGAAGTTAAAGACATGACTGATTAGTGTTCGACTAGTTCCCCGAGTTTTTTGAAACTATAACAGTCTCCAATAAGTTGGTCATATGAGCATGCTCTGTTTACTATGATTACAGCTTCTGCTTTCTTGATGCTCTGCAAGCCAAACGTAGATGCAAGTCGATGTAAGTCAGTTTTAGTTTTAAACTTGCATTCAACTTGCGTTTCGTTTGGCCACCAACTTCCATCTACTTGCAATGATTTGCATTGACTTGACTTACATCGACTTTGACTGAACTCAAAATGGAACGCAAGTCAATGCAAGTTCGTCACTTTAAGTCTCTTTAGGAAACCTTAAAAAGAAAATTTAAACTTTATTTAACGTCTTTTCGCTGGGAGTGGTTGCCCATTCTCCCAAGCCAGTGGCTTATGTGTTTAATCGCTCGACGGCACAGATTTTGGCATCGACTTGCGAGTCCGTTTAGCCAAGGCTTAAGTCATTTGTATACTGACTACATTTTTTTTAATAAGAACAATCTTAATATAAGAACAGTGAGGCTCAAATCGCCTGAAAAATAAGAGCAAAATAAGAACAAACTGAGGCTGAAAAAAATTTTTTGCTTGCGTTTTGATCTGATCTTGATACAAAGTCAATGTCCCGAACAAACACACAGTACAAATACATAGACTCAATGAATAAAAGACTGTGTGCAGCGGAAATAGCGAGTTTATGGATGCACTTTACTGTAATGGTGACCGGTTTTGGTTTACAACCTTTGTCAAGGGATTTGGGTCACTGCGCAAGTGCTATTTTGGAAGTTCCAAGACACTTCACAGCTCAGTGCAGAAAACACAGCCAATAAGAACAAAATAAGAACATTTTGAGCTTGAAATTGTCAAATAATAAGAACATTGCGCCTGAGCAAAATTAATAAAAAAAAGTGTACTGACTAAAGCCACTCATCATTTTACTGACTGCGGGACGGCCCCATTTTCAACCTCACATTGCCGAGTGCGCCGGTTTGAATAAATCCCTTTCGTGGAATACAAGGGATCACCAAGCACGAGGCGTAGCATTTCGTTTGCAAAGATTACCTCACTGATTATAGTTGACAGTTTTTTGACACAGACCGAACCCATTGCATAATGGAAACGTTTTGTCATATGCAAACTCCACTGAAGCTTGATGTAACCAAAATGCTCAAAACTCGCAATGATAGGATAGAAAAGTCTGGCTAAGTTTAACATTGTCTTTTGAAAATATGTAAAACAGTCTTTATCCTTTTACAGTGCTCTATCAAATGAACATTGTACATGTTGGGCTGACAACTACAAACAAAACAATAACAAACACGTGCAACCAGATTTCCCTCCGTGTAATCGTTGCTTTTTCCTCTATTTTCTTTGCAACCTCAGTTTGTGTAAATCTCTCCCAAGAAATCAAATGGTCGGCTCCTCATTCATTTAATCATAGTTTCTTCATTTCTTATATATACTTTTTATTCGTTTCGCGAACAAAAGTTTTTAATTGGTTGTTAGAAGAAGTTGTGTGATCAAAAATGAAGAAGAAAATTGACACCAATTCGTTGCTGTAAACTGTGCGTAATGGTGTATGTTCAAACTGATCGATTGCTGGCCTTGGAGACGAACATCAATTTAAAAGCAGTATTTTCAATACAAAGACAAATAATTTTTTTTTCTTGCTATTGAGTATCTGACCCCTGGGACTGCGCTAGACAGTTGTTGTTAGTTCGTCGGTTTTCAAAAAATAGCTACTGAATATGTTCTCGTTAAATCTAACTCTTATATAAACCGTTTTTGTTTCAGGCTTCCGTTGCAAAGTTCACAATGGACATCTTTTAAGAAATACGGACCTATCCGGCAACAATTCACAATTGTTTTTGAACAGTTTTCTTAAGAACGAGAGAAATATTGCCTTATTTAGTTAAGCTGTTTGTTAAAAATTTTTAAAAACAGCAAACAAGGTCAGGTATTATTTAATAACAACACCTCACTGGTAGCAAATGTAAGACAATGAAACACTAGTAACACAACTTTATTCAACCTTATTCTCATTTACAAGAATTTTGGTCGAACAATTAGTTAAGAAACCAAAAAACATATGCATAAATACACTAAAAACCCAACAGTGTCTATGTACACTCAGGAGTTACAGAAGTAATAATAATTTAGGGTTGATTTACAATTAATACTGAAGTAATAACGGATCACAGCCTTTCATATTCAGATTCTACTAACTGGTCTACATAACTAGCGGATCATTGTGGTTGATTTATGAAAATTTATCACGTCAAGGATATATGTGGTAACTTCTGTGATATCTGCATTACCAACTGAAATTATGTATTTTTAAAAATCGTAATAGATATTTTTATGCACACGTCAGGCAACGAAAGCATACAAGAGACAATATGTCTTCAAACCATGGCTCATTTAAAACAAAAACACATCAAGATTATAGCCATTTTTCTAATTTTTTTTTTAACTACATCAGACCCCGTACAGCTACATCAGATACAATTTTAAAGTCGAGGTTAAATTCGTGGCTCATGGTTAGTACGGTAATGACACTTTCGTAGCGTAAAAATAGACTACATGCCAGGTATTATGAAACAAATTTTGGACCGAAAATGTTTTGGACAGATAATAAAACCTAACAGTATCACAAGTTCATCCTCAGTCCTTCAAAAAGTTGACAAACAGGCAATAGTATTTTAGAAAATTGCACCAGCTCAGCTTGATTAGAAAAATATAATGATGGCGTTTTCATAGCGCAACTATAAGCAAGGACGTACATTATAAAAATACTCACTTTTATAATATATATATACTCAAACGTTTTCATTTGAGTTTAAGTGTAAACCGGCCACGACTTTCACAAAAGCACGTTGGTACTGGCTAAACATTACATTACATTATAATTAATATCCTCCGCCCTACAGACCGAGTGCTTGCTGAAATGTTTCTTTACCTGATAGCTCTGTGTATCTCTGGAGCAAACGCATACGGTTTTTACTGGAAAAATGGGCCACTCTCGTTCCCAGAGCCCACGCGGCCTACGGCCGAGGTTGCACCGGTAACGGAAGTCAGCCGAGATTCTCTGACTTTTCGGCTCGGGTAATTCTGAAATTTTGTGCATCATTCTTCATCATACACCTCAGATCTGACACAGATCGTTTACATCTTTTTAAATTAACCACGAATTTTCAACATTTATTCTCCCTGCCCCGAAATTAGTAATTTTAGTTTCGACCGAAAGTCTGAGAATCTCTGACTTCTGTTACCGATGCGGCCAGAGCCTTTCGTTCGGCCGTAGGCCGCGCGGGCTCTGGATTGACAGATCGTAATAGCAACTGAGCATGCGTGAGTTGTAGAGGCGAAAGGCTGGCAAATTTCCAAGAGGGCGCCTCAAATTCCGATTTTTACAACTAAAATCAGCGACTTGTTTTTTTGTTTTGACCTAAAGTTAATCGGTGATCTTCTCTAATAATTGAGTACATTTTCAAGAAGCCGTTCTATTGGTACTGGGTTTTGAATGTCGGTGTCTGATCCAGCACCATCAGGATTTCCACCAGTATCAGGTCTCCACTGATCCAGCTGTTCTGAATTTACTGCCACCATTTCACTTTGCTGAAGGCACAGTCGCACACGGCACAATCTGCCTTCCATGCCTACTGCCCAGCTGTCTCTGTTCAACTCACGGGCGAGTGACAGACCCCTGGTACAAGATGCAAAAGCTGTAGTAAAAGAAAATTAAATGAATACGAACATAGCTGTAAGTCCAAAAGGAACTACAAACGTGTTTAAAAGTCAGTTTGGCGATGTAAGTGAATGTCCATAGTCAATTTCATTCCAGCATAACATCTTAACGCTCTCTCTCCGGAGGGAGGTTGTCAGTACAGTTTATTTACCCATTGTTCACATACGCATGTATCTATGAAAAAAAAATCAAAAATTATCGCTGGGGAAAAAAGTAGGAGTGGGGAGTCGGTGGGAAATTGTGTTTCAAAATTATTTGGGCAGATAACATGATCCATTTTTGCGTCTCATTATCGTTCAATCGCGAAATGACAGAAGACACACATTAATACGTTAAATGGCCATTTTAATCAACTTCAAAGATTCTGAAAGAACAACAATCTTGTCATGCGTATTTGAACACAACAATGACAGTAATTAATGACTCAAATTTGGTGGAATATTTGCGCGGAGGGTGGTCGTATTCAGGGGAGCTTATATTCGGAATTACACGAAATGTTGATAATTTAATTATAGTGTCTAACTCTTCCGGGGATACTTACCTATATTTTGGGTGGGGATGTGCCGCCCAAGTTTCAAATCCTGACACTATTTAAGACCCGAAAAAGCAATTTTCCTATACCCTATTTCGGACAAACTGCATAATTGGAGACCCTCTTTCAGACCAGACGAAGTACGTATAACTATACCGTGGTTGCAGCATAGCTTATATTTTGTTTATCTGTTATTCCGAAATCTGCGAAGTGACGATCCACGACAGAAATCTTGCAGCAAATTAAGAAACACTTTTATTGTCCACAGATTCTTTGTGAAAGCCGTACCCTTTTCCAGACTTCTCAAGCAAAATGTATACCCTTTTCCAGACCAAATTGGCCTAATTAGGCGGCACATACCCGTATAGTCAATTGAGGGGAGTTACCCCCCCCCCCCCCTCTCTAAGGGTGATTTCTATTTAATGTGTAG
>JAOEHT020012380.1:0-14923 GCA_025448195.2 Parazoanthus atlanticus | reverse complement strand
GTATTTTTGAGCACTTGGCCTCGACTCGATGCTTTTGTTTGTCGGCAGTGGAGCGTAATTCGGAAATGGGCTATTATTTGTTTATTATATAAACTACAAACAAACGAGCAATCAAGCAACTGCCGACTACAAAGGCAGGTGTTGTCATAGTAACACCAGAAGATAACCGACTGGCTGATATTAACACATGTAAAGTTATCGTATTCTTACGTATGTTTAGATACGATTTTTCTCAGTGGCCCAAATCACTGTAAAATACTGTAGTTTATATACATGTACTAAAGGTTATGAATGCGGGATAGGATAATAACATACATTTGTAGCTCAAAAAACGAAAAAATGTGCAGGAATATTGAGATTATTTTATTTAATACACGACAAAAGGTGAGTAGCAATAGATGAAAGCTAGCCAATTTTCCAAGATGGTAACTCAAAATCCCACTTTTGCAGCTACATGTAGAGTCGCATATTTGAACTGTAACTATTTTTGAACAAAAATTATGCTTTCTGTGACGTTTCACAGTCAATGATGAAAAGCGCTGGCAAGATACATGTTTTAAGAAATATTTGTGTGCTCAAACCCTTGCTGGTTTTTGCAAGCTTTTCTTGCTCCTAGCAAGAAAAGATAAGATTATTAAAAATAAGATGCTATTGAGTATTCTAACTTCACCAAAGGTTACTACACTACTACGTATGAGATACGCTCGTGGAGGTGTCAGTCAGCTCGATTGTGGAACTTGATACCTAATGACTTAAGAACCATGAACAATTAACGATCGTTTAAAGGAAGTAAACGAGTTTGATTTAACTTGACTGAAATTACTGGAATTTTAGCAATATCCATCGTATTTTTATATAACTTGTAACTTGTAAATAGTATTTTTAGCACCGTTTATAAATTTGTATTTTAACTTCTTTCAATTTTTTGTTTATCATAATCATTATTGTTATTAGACCTATATATTATTTTCTTAATTAGTATTTTTATTTCGTGGTACACCTGTAAACTAGTAACTAGGTTTTAACTTAGCAGCCAAGCTGTGTATGCCACGTAAATAAAGTTATTATTATTATTAATTAAGGTTATTATTGTCAGCTTGGTTCATGTTCATCCACCCTGTCCCCTCAGCTTATAATTACATGTACAGGTATATGTTCAGTACTGCATTTTGTTGTCTCACGGGGCTTTTAGACTGTACTTGTACATTTATAACATACTTAGCAGGACTTCTGTGTGAACAGTCTGCAATGTAAAACCTTACCAAATCCTCACATCTGAAAAGCAGAGGGTTCCTGGCATCCACAATCTGTACAACAATATCACTGACGATAAAGAAACAGAAAGTTCAAGAACTATTACAAGAACCATTTAGTACATATTTCCTGGCTTAGAGTATCATCTTTTATTAGATAATAATAATAATAATAATAATAATTATAATAATAATAATAATAACAATCAGTCATCACCATCATTTGGATACAGTGTATTTGTTGAATGTCCCAGATGATTGCATAGAAACCAGCCAGCTTTACTGTTTAAACAGAGCATAGTTTTACCTTCTTTCAATGACTCTCCACAGCTGCCTCCAAAAATCAAGGTTTCTTTCAAATGGAGTCAAAATAATGTGCTCTTTCTCTTGAAGCCTACATGTACATGAAGCAATACAGTAACACAAATGAGTCTTTTTTCTGTGTATCCTCCAGGGACAAAATACAGTACCATAATTTTCAGACGAGTGTGTATGTCAAAAAATAACTAAGAGTTACATTAAATTCAAAGTGATTTTAGGCCTCATTTTCAGCCAAGTGGTGGTGGTGGTGGTGGGGGGAGCATAGAGGGGATGATCAGATGGGTTTGACTATACATGTACATACACGAGGACTGAGGTTGACAAATTACATGTACATTGTACAAACTGTATATTAATAAGCAGCTGGCCACCCGTGGAGAATGTCTTTCTAGCTACAAACAGTAGAGGATAACTATCAACAATGGGCCTTGGATACCTCGTCAAACCTTGTACCTGTACAATGTAGTTCTACTGAAATCTTAAAGTGAACACAAACAAGTGGGTTTTTAAAAAAAAATGCCATAATTGTGCTGACCAGCCAACAAAACAGATTAAAAACATGACTGCTTCTTCATTTTGCCAGTGAAACTAATTAACTTGAGAGATCATGTTAGCAAAAAAGACAAAGTTGTCGATAAATAGATTCAAAATGATTGACCAAAACTGACTGCCTCTGTGGTATTTGTTTATTCTGATAATCAAAAACTCCGTTTATTTTGCTTTGACGTCATACTGTTTAGCCAAAAAGCCAACTAAGAAAAAGGGTTATAAATACTTACATGTAATATCATTTTTCATATCGATATCGAGAGATCTCTGCTCAAAGGGTACAGTACTACATGTAATACTGTAAACAGACCTGTTTTATACTAGTTAACAGGCAGAGTTTAATGACAAAGCATTTGGCTCAACTTAAAAAAGCATTTGGCTCTAACTTACACTGAAATTTGTCTTCTCCACTCAAGAAATGAGTCTCTCTCACTCAATGCCAGTTTTTCTGCTGTTGTTGTTTCATCCCACTTTGGTCTAGGAGATGATTACATGCAGCACAAGTTAAAACAGCTGACATATGTACAAGTGTATTTCAAATGTATTTCACCTTGACGCCAATGGCACTGTTGAAATATTGGAATCTCCCAAGTTCCACGTCCTCATTGGTTAGAACTGGACTCAGTCTGTGTAGAACACACCATGGTATTGTACATGTACCATGGGATTGAAATGTACTAAAGTTGACCTGGAAAATTACATTCAGACAACTACCATAGCAACACTCATTAATTAGTGATTGTTGCCATGTGCATAAATTAATAGATAATTATCTACTTGCATGCCAATTGGCATGGTTCAAATACGTTGAGAAACATTTTCTCCTATACATTCATGTTAAGGTTTCAAGGATTAAAATCTCAGGAGCTTGTACCAATCATAATTTAGAGCTTAATATATATATATATATATATATATCACATCAATCAACTCAATTCAACAAGAATCTGATAAAACAAGGAAATGTCATTTCAAACAAATATTACATGTAAGCAACTTGCTCTTAAAATGAGTTTCTGACAACTTAGTTCGTTTCTAAATATGGTCAATCAACACAAACTACAAAATAATTAAATTCAACTGTACAGTAATACATATATTAGTACTTCAGAAAAGGTAACCTGGATAAAGTAACTGACCTTCTTGGAATTCTCAGGAATTCTCTGTGTTCCTCTTGCACTTGTGACACTGCCTGTCTCTCCTCTGCACTCAGCAGTCCATCATTATGACCAGGTGCAACCACTGTCACATTGAGCTTCTCTGAAAAGTACAGTCATGTCTTTATCAGTCACTTATTACCCAAGCATAACTGGTATACCGTATTTCCTCGAATAAATGCCACCCTCGAATAAACGCCACACCTGAGAGCCAAAATATTAATAAACGCCGCCCTCGAATAAACACCGCACCCTGGGTGTGGCATTTATTCGAATATTGAGCAAAAGAAAATAATTATAACTAGTGCAATACATTAATTACCAGCCTTGTTTATTAATTTATAAACGTTTATCAGCACATCCAATGTTTCTGGTATAAATTATAAACAAACAAACAAAAAAATGACAAGATTATTATAGTTCGTTCGTCTTAAAACACAGACAAAAATCAGCAACAAGTTGTAGTTTTAAAACTGTAAAGCTTGATCGGTACAGCCAGACAAAGAACTGTATCTTTTTTTCTACTTTTTAAAGTAAAGTTACGGTTGGTTGTTTAAAAAATAAACACCGCCCTCGAATAAACGCCGCCCTCGAATAAACACCGCACCCACATCATGAAAAATTTAATGAATGCTGTGGCGTTTATTCGAGGAAATATGGTATGCAAACTGTATACAAACAAAAATTATTAAATAAATTAAAATGTCTTTGGGGTCATTTAGCATGGATTATCAAAACATGAAAAGTGTATAAATATTGTCAGTAGTATTAATATTATACAATCATATGTATGGAGACAGCACTGACAGTTGTTTACAGTCCGAGGTACATTTAACTTGTATGATATTTGATCAAATGACCAGCTTTCTTTGCAATTTATTTATGTTTTGGTGAATTGAAGAAATAAAAACAACCTAACATGCATGACTGTACAGTACATGTACATGTAGTACCACCTTAGTCCCAATATTTGAGTCTAAGGTATCAGGATTAGTAATCAAACTTATTTATAAAAGTAAGTTACAGTGGTTTACAATAATCAGTGCAAAAGAAGTCTAGACTATATACTGTACCAAAAGTTTCAACTACATGAAACTAACGAAATATGGAAAAGATGCATGCAAACTTTGGGAAAAATACAATGTATAATGAGTGTTGACTTTTATTTCAGGGTTTTCAATAGGAGTTGGTGGCTAATAAATTTCTCAGGCTATAGCTACTCTACCCCAATTTGCCAATTTGATCAAAATTAAGGGTTATCACAATAAAGTCATAGCAGAGACAATATTCCTTTGAGCCATTGATAGTTTTTTGGGCTGAAATCGAAAGTGACAAGCATATGCCTGAATTGTGATTCAATTTTGCATGTTTTCAAACCCTAAATTGACCAGTAGAATAGTTAAGTAGCCCAAACCTAACTGTGGATCAGTGACTACCCACCAAGAGTCACCTCTACCTCAGGAAACAGTTGACAGTTAACAAATATACATGTACAGTTAATGAATTCTTAGTACTGTAAGTTTATCCATACCTGCAGTGAATTCAGTCCCTGCTAACTCTGCAGTTGCTAGAAATTCATTGAGTGCAGACTGCTCAGTGACAGACTGTAGGTTGAGACGTCCCCAGTCATAACCATCATTCAGCTCACTAGTGTGAAGCTATGGTGAAAGAGAACATAGAACTTGCATGGGCATTTGTTACAACCTGAGTCATAATGAAACCCATCGGACTAAACTGGGCACAAGTATTTTTATTGTAGGCCTTTCTTTGTTAGATAGACCATCAAACATTTTGTACTCTTGCAAGTTGTTAATATCATGCTGCATAAATAAAGTAAATCAATTGTGAAAGGTGTTGATTATGTAATATGTTACCCATGCTTAGTGTGGAGAACCTATTGTTTACTTAATGGCCACTTCAGTCCAATGCTGTTTCATCATGTTCAAAATGGTACTGACAGGGATGGAAACTAATGCCAGCCTGACAGCCAGTGGCCACCAAATTCACCTTGGCCTGGTAGATTTCATGATGAATGGACCCATCTGGCCTGTATGTTTGACAGAAAAAATACACATACAGTACTTGTACATGTCTTTCGATTTTGTTATTTAGTTTGTAATGTATAACTGTACATGTAATGTACCGTAATTCGTTAATGTTTTCTTACTTTAAACTAGAAATGAAACTCTTGTAATCTATTAGATAGAAACTTTGTATTCTCATCAATTTTGTATGATGAAGGAAATACAATGCAATCGATAGATATACATCATAGATTCATTACTTATAGAAATGTTTAATGCGGGACTAGGAGAGCTTCACCTTTTGAAAGTTAGTTAAAGCCTTTTGCACATGAAATGCGTACCTTAAGTTAACACACACCATTTAGATTGATAAAATAACAATTTATTATGGGCCAATGAAATTTTTGTTGCGACTTTTTGCTACAGGCCCGGCCGGCTGGTGCTGAAAAGAATTAGTTTCCACCCCAGTACGGACCACTAAATCTAATTTAATATGATTTGAAGAGACTGTTAGCTGTATACAACATAGTGAGGTTGTGCATGCATTTATATATGTGCTAACTGATTTGCAACCATGATATTATATATTTTCTCAAGTGAAGTGGTACTCAATCAACATCTTGCAATCAAACCCTTCATCAAACATACATGTACTGTATGTACAGACTGACTCAGTCCATGAACATGGCATTGCATGGTTGAGCTTAGTGTAACACTATACACGTATGTGTAACACTATTGTTATATTACTGTATCTATAGTTAATATCAGTCATGATTAACCCAATACATAAATATAAATCGAATTGATGTACATTGACATTGTAACTCAGTCAGCGAATTATTGAGTTTGATGTTGTTCAGCTACAAAATGTAATCAAACAGAATATTGCGGTTACTATATTTTTCTGAACAAAATTTCAGTCAAGTGTCATCAAATGCCAAAATACCGCAGAGCAGAATAGACCAGAATGCCCTGCCACTATATAATAGTATATTATAGATAGTGTACTGTTATTGGACATTGCGCAGTAATAAATCTGTTAAACTGAACCTGAGAACAAAGAATTCATAACTCGAAAAGTGCAGGACCAATTTAAAATACGATGAAAGTGAATGTTTCAACACGTCCTGAAGACACTTTTTACACAATACTAAGTGATTTTTAAGCCTAACCTAATCAGTAATCTCCAATAAAATCATGGTAAATATTACATCTGGAGCAATCGTACCCAACTGTCTTTCGCCTTCGGGTTTCTCAATCCACGATTTCGTTCTTTTACAATACTTTTACCAACTGCTTCTTTTTTCTTCTTTCCCATGTCGTGGATGGTTTTGGAAGCTTATGTCGAGTTCTTTTGAAGTTTTACACGAAACAAACATGGACGACACGTGCATCTTTCTTCACGTCCAAACATATTTCCTAGTTTCTAGGCTACTCTACGGCCGCGCGGCCTGACATCGGCGTGACATCCGCAGTGGACTGAGAAAAAGAAAGACAGTCGAAAGTCTCTGGTCGAAAGTGGAAGTATGTTTTTTAGAAATATTAAGCGTTTGCTCGAACTGTTACTTTTACAACTCATAAAGTAAAATTGATAGCTGGAGAAACTCCATAAGAACTTTTGCGGTAATGAAATCAATCTGTATCAACAATATTTTCATACACTGAGACCTTATTTCATAACCAGTTCGCAAATGTCACCGCACAAATTCAAACTTAAAATTAGTAAATTCGAATAGCTCCCCCCCTGACATACCTTTTAGTAATACTCCTTATGGAGGGAGAAGAAGAAAATTTAGAATTAGAATTAGAATGTCTGGTTGCACCCGGTCGCACCTCTTACCGGAGTTCAGTCTTGCTCTTTGCATATAATATATGATTATGTGTCTGACCCTAAATTGCACGCCTTGGAGACACTCAAAATCATCAGACATCGGCGACAAGTAATATCGAAAAACTAAATGTAACCATGTTGGAATGGTTTTGCAAACAAAGAGCCACAAGAATAACTTAATCTCGTCTCAAATTACTGTTCTTGAAATCGTTACCAATGACTCCATTTATTGGTCAAATCAAGTTGAAATTCATCTGAAGGCCAGAATGAAACATAATGCTGCATGTGGAATTTGCCGATTCAGTAGGCCGCCTATTTGCTCGGTAAGTTAGAAAGTCTCACATCAACAGACATGAACAGTACGATTTGTGTGCGCGTGCGTGTAAATCCTGGAACTTCTGCGCGCGGGAACGGGATTTTGAATTGGCGGGAAAATAATCAGTTTCTCAGAAAATGTCAGTTTAGAGGCTTCAGGATTAAACACAATATTCTATCCGAAATACCAGCAACTTTTGAATGAGAAGCAAAACAACCAAAACATCCGCTGCCGGTCACTGAAATCAGAATCAGCACAGAAACTTTGCCAAATCTGGCGTCTGATTGGCTGAAATCGTTAGCAGGGCATAGTAATTTTGCCGAGTCGTGCAAAAAGAAATACATCCATGCACTGTGAATAAAGCGGAGGAGGGGGTGAGCTCCCTCATATTAGCTGCACGGGTACGTGTGGCGCCATGGGGTAGGGCTTTACTGACGTTTTGGATTGAAATTGGGTTTAATTTTGACGTTTAATTTTGGTCTGAATTTGGTATCGTTTTTGGACCAAACTGTGGCGATGTGTCGCATGGCACATTTAGGTTAAAGTGGCTCGATATGGTTTTCATGTATTAAGTGCGCGCGCGGATACCTGGTATTCAGAGCGTCAAAACCTTGCATTTATTACTATTATAACGTTTGAAAGAAACTAAGCGTATTAAGCAGGTGTCCAATTGTACTTAGCATCGCTTTATAAACATTGTTTGGCTGAGATCGCAGAATAATATATATTTCAAAAATACGGATTTCCCCCATTTTGCGATTTTCTCCGAACTGCTTCGGTGAACTTTGCTGCAATTTCTCATAGCACTAAAGTTTTTCATGGTAATTTAATAAAAACAATAAAATAGGATTCTCAACGCTGGAATTCCCGCCTATGTACAAAAAGTTCTTTTTTAAATAATAAAAAACTCAGAGTACAGTTTTCAATTATAAAATGGTTTAGAAGCGGAATGGCAACCACTTTAACCCTACAAAGTTTAAACTGAAAAATTGACGGAAGGGAACGCGAGAAATGTCAATTGAAAAGTTCGTTCAACTATTACGTAATCAAAATGCAGGCTCGACAAGATCGACAAGTGCGCATATGTGCTGAGTTTAAAAAGCTCGCCCGCGCCATTTTCGTACCCATGCCACGTGCAGTAATAAAACTATATCGAGCCACCTTAACAGGGCTGGCTTGAAAATGGACAAAAAAATGAAATTGGGTGAAGAAAGTTGCATAATTTCGGGTGGTGTGAAAACGGGTAAGGGTTAGTTCACGAAGCGTCACTCGCACCTCGCCAAATTATCGAGGAGTACTTCGCGGGACAGATTTAAATACTCTGCTCCTAGCAATATACTTGTCGACGCCATTCTCTCTGGAAATCCAACATTTTAAAACTTTTTTACCTGGACTCATGCATTTCCTCTTACCCTGTGGGCTGAGTTTTCTTATAAGAAATCTCTGTTCGCAGGTAAAATTCATCGATTCCCATGTTGCAGTTCTTCTGATTACCGATCATCAAGGGCGGATTAGGGGAGGGACCGACAGCGACAATTTGGGAAACATTTTACTAAAATACACTAAAAACGTCTTTTGGAGCACTGATACCTCCCCCCTCCTTTTTAGAATTGTGGGCTCCGCCCCTCCCCCTTTCCGAAATTTGTGGATCTGCCCCTGATCATGTTAAACTTTGTAAAAAAAGAATTAAGTTGAACTGAACAAAGAGAATCTAACAAATGAAATTAGAACTAAAAGGAAGGTAAGATGCTAAAAGCAGCCAAAACAGATTCGAGTGATCAAAGGCGAGCGTTCATACTAATACTAGATTATGTTGGGAGCCGTCCAGAGCTCAGAGTAAAGTAAACAAAACAGATTTAAACGATAGTTTATTTGATCAAAAATACGTATTTACATATAACGTTAGCTAAAGACAGTATTTTTTGATACAATTAACAAAACTACTCTACGTTAAATCACGTAAAGCACACCAGTCTACGGAAAATACAGATTTCTACACAAAGTTACAATATACTCTCAACAAGCACTGCAACTCAGTGCATTGAAAAAAGCCTTTCATTTTCTAATGACATATATTCCTCAGCCACCCCAGTTATAACACTGGCTATCTAAATGGAGCATATTGATAGAAAGGAACCGATACCTGCCGACTCCTTCACGATTCGTCGTTCCCAATAAGCGGGGAACGGTCAAATGAGTCTGGAGGTGTGAGAATCTACAGATTCTTCGAAGGCTGGGGGATCTGAACAATTAAGAACGTCAAGCTCACTGCAGATATTGTAAATATTGACCTTTCCCTGAATCATATCGACCGTTCCCCGTCAGTTAAGTTGCGGTTTCTAGAAAGGTTGTCTCGTTCATTGTGCATTCGTACACACTTTGTACTCACTAAGCTGTTTAAATGATGTATTTACTCAAGAAGACTCTGTTTGATAATAAAAACTATTTGATTGTCCAAGTAAATAATTTCCGCCGCAGGAACTTGCATTCTTCCTTTGATTTTGACATCCCACAGTTCCTTTCGGTCTGGGTACACAAGTTCACTAGGACAACTTTACTTGAAAGAGCTGTGTACACTCTAATCCTCGGCCTATACGTTTCATGAACATATATAAAACCTTATATAAATTCTAAACAAAATACAGCAGAATTTTCTTACAATTAGACAGTGAACTATAGGTTACAAATTACTGATCGATATACAATAAACTCCTTTGCAAAGTAAGATAAAAAATTATGTTCCAAACCGTAAGATCAACTACAGGAAATAGAACTTCTTATTAATTCTACTTGAAGTTGTGCGTATTATTGATTCATTGAGTATTATCTGTCTCCATATATATAATGTACTTGGGACAATTCGGTACCTCAATGTACGAATTTTGCAATGGATGATCATTCGCTTTGCTCTCGCAGCCGACCAAGTTCTCTTATATTGGTACTGTAAGGGGAAGATAGATAAACTCGATGGCAGTGAAAGAACCCCAAAGTACACTATTCATTATTACAAAGAAAGCTATCAACATTTAAAAAAAGTTAAGTAAATACGAAATCAACGTTAATTTTCAGGCAATTTCCGGTTATACTCTTTCATACTTTATAAAGTAAAACCTGTCACAGAATTTAATTCGTCGGCTCATGTGCGTAGATGCACAGTTATACAGTTCGTGGGTGGATGTCCTTTAATGTCAGTCAATATTAACTACTTATTAACAGAGAGTGAGGTTTGTACGGGAAATATCAAACTGAGGCCTTGCTATATTGACCGAGCAATAGCGAGGTCAATGCGTCAAGGCCGATGTTTGATATAATTCCCGTAAAGACCGAACGTTCGAGGTTAATAAGTATTTTATTATACGGCATTTATTTTAAAAACGACAATAACATCGTGCAAGCGGAAATTCTTTACTTCGCACACTCGGCTCTGCGCGCACGTAGGTCATTAACAATAACCCGTAATGCCCGTGCATTACGGGGGATTCAGACCGCTCAAGAAGCAATCAGAACGCACGAAGTATTTTTGCCATATAATAATTTCAATTAATAGTTTTCGCTGATCTCAAAAAGACTTTTCCACCCTTTGTCTTTGGTTGATGTTAACAGCAACACCTTAGAATGAGGAACTTAGCTCCGCACATGCAGTTTCCTCGCTTCCAGTCAGAGGTTTTATCTCTTCTTCGTCATCTGTAATAAAGTACAACCGAACCTTTGCGGGCATGCGCCAAAGGCATACAAGAAGGAAAACCACGACACGGCAACAAACCATTATAAAAGCTACAACAATTCCAACAACGAATGCCCCGGGAACAAAGCCAAGTAGAACAGTTTCAACCCAATCCAAGACATCAAACAACGACTTTACGGGTCCGCGAGGATCAACACCAGCCGAGATGAAACACCCTTTGCACAGGTTAACAGCGGCAATGAAAACCAAACCAAACAAAGAAATGGTCTCCACTTTGTTTGCTTTGGAAGAACGGAAGGGTTTAACTGCAAAATGGTGGAATAGAACCAGAACACAAACTAAACTGAGGGATAGCAGGCGGAAGAGAGGGTTGGTAATCAGTGAGTGCAGAACAATGAGAACCAAGCGGCGTCCAATCAGGACACTTTCCCAATACACTGAGTCTGAATTGTCACCTTCTGCTTCTCGGAAAGGGCCGTACACAACTCTTGCAAGGTTGTTCTTACACTGATCAGATCTACTCCCCTGAATAACAACATCATCCACTTTGAAAAAGCGATAAACCCAGTAGAACAACAGAGGCAAAGGGAAGATCGCCGCCAGCAAAAATTGTTTGACAGATATGGTATGCCTGTGTAGTTTCACTGAAGCCCAAGCAAGAGCAAAGATGAAGGGTACAACAAAAAATGTGATGAAGGTTGTTATCAAATACTGCCACCACTGATAACAGACGATATCTCCCTCGATAAACAGCCTCTTCTCAGAGCCAATAGGAACACAGCTTAACAAAGTGAAAGAAGTTCGTGCCAGGGAAGCGTATCCAAGCAACATTGTTTCCGTGACAGCCGCTACATATCTGCCTAACAATGGCGGCTCGGTTCTTATAACTCTAAGCAGAAGGCGGTGAATGAGATACATCGAAAATATTGCAGCCAACACAGCAAACACTCCAAGAGATAGGAACAACTCCTTTGTAACTGCAGTTAGCCCCCTAAAAGGACAAACCGAAGATGCACCAAAAGGCATCTGTCGAAAATTGAAAAACCCAACAAAAGGGAGAATTACACGGGACTTGAGCAATATACCCGAGGAGGTAGATATAAGAAGGAGATCAGACACTTGATAAAAGTAGAAAATAATCTTCAGGTAGCCATTGTCAGCATTTGTCTCCTCCTTGTCCCAGGACACCTGTTCAGTATCTCTGGAACCTCTGATCAACAGATAAATGAATGGTAACAGCGGAGGTTTTAATATCAAGTACAAGGCAAAGACAGTCACTACTGCTGCAGCTACCGCCCAAAACCAAACGTCCTCGCATTCGATCGACAGTTGACACGCAGTTGAGAACAACGATTCAGAGAAATGCTTCTTGCACAATCCACAGAGGTATCCAGTTCGGTTTCCATAGCAACCATTATATTCTTGAGGTCTGGTACCGACAGGCGGTCGACAATAGTTCAGAGGGCAGAAAGTAAAATTGAGAGCAGGTACGTTGTCCGACACTCTGTAACCCCAAAAGTTTGGCTTTGCCACAATACTAAACGAACAGTCTGCCCCATATGGGCATACCCTGCACTGGAATCCGCGTTCAATCGTCATTCCCACTGAACTACCTCGCTGTATGCTGTAAGACCCTGGGTAACATAACTCACACGAAAAAAACAACACCTTTGAACTCAAATTACATTTTTCTGAGTTGTTGTATTCAGTTTGAATGACAGAAGAAAAATTCTGAAACAAAAGAGAACTTCCAGTTGAACATACAAGTTTGGAACTGTTGGCAAAGTCTACCAATCCACCACGCGAGAGCGAAATTATTGATTGAATACTACTTGGGGGAAGAACTTCAAACGATGTACCATTTATCGAAAGCGGTCCCGCACTTTCCGAATGCAAGAAGGACATCGTTCTGGAGGTATCAACAGATTTTCTTTCTTCCAGTTCTATTTTATCCTGCAAAAACACGCTGTTTATGACGGTGACTCTCGTTGACTCCCCCCGAACCAAGATGTGACCACCTTGGAATGCAGCAACATTGTTAACAAACCGACAGTTCTCAAGTTTCAAGTCTCCATTTTCAACGAACATTGCGCCACCACTTCCCGCAACATTGCCAGAAAATATCGTGTTTCTAAAGTGAACGTGGTTATTGTATTTCCAAACGCGATGCCCTGTCTCCGAACCACCAATCGAATAGTCCTTAACAGCGCATGGTTCTTGTAAAGAATCTAATGTCATTTCAAGAAACACAGCTCCACCTTTGTTTAGCAAAACGTTGTTTTGTTTGTTGCCATGAAACGTACAGTTCTCAAACAAGATATCGTTGTTCCTATTCAGTTTCATTTTAACCGCGCTAAAATTTGAACCATTAAGAAACGTTTGTCTTGTTGTCATTACAGTATTTGCCAAATCTACGTTCAAAAACGTTTCAAATCCCGTAAAGGTGATGGAGTTCAATAAAACGATTCCATTACCCCCTCGTAAAACTATTGAATCTATAGGATTTACTACTGAAATGTTTAAATTATATAAGCCGCTGCTGAAACAACAGTCGGTAATGTTTATGTTTCCCCCAAAATCTATTTCTAAAGTTGAATTCACAAACGTAGTTTTGTACATGTGAATCCTACCATGTGGGTATGTAATAAACACATGACCAGGTCGGACCCATCTCTGGAACAAACAGCGACTGAATTCAAAAGAGGCAAAATATCTCAATTCAAAAAGTAGAGAGTTTGGTTCATTCGAAAAACTGGTTACGCTGTTGAAAAGAAAATTTGCATGCCCACCAAAAACAACAATATCACAACCTCTTATGGCGCGGTTATAAAAAAAGGTCGTGTTTTCGACAACAAAATCTATTTGATTTCCGTTTCCTATGTAAATAGCTCCACCAATGCCATTTACAGCAACGTTTTGTGCAAAGGTCGAGTTCCGCACAGTAATTTGTACAAATTGAGACGGCTCTAAAGACAGTGCGCCTCCGCTCGATGCTGCTAAATTGTTTACAAACGTCGCAGTACTTATTTCTAAAACCAGATAAGAAGTAACTATTATCATTACATTACCAGTGTTGTCTTGAAACGTCGATCCTTCAATAGAAATGTTAGATTTTGTCGCCTGTGAAAAATACACGGAGCTAACACGAGGACTCGAGATAGTCTTTCTAACTTGTAAGTTGTTATACACTTCATTTGTTTCGCCCCTCTCCAAGTAAAATGATTCGAGTCCGCTGCCCCAGTGAGAATTGTTGTCAAGGATTACTGTCTTGAAAATGATATCCCAGATAGATCGATTCTGAGCAAATTTATCGTAGGCCTTCAAAACACCTTGATATTCACGGGAAGCTCTGGTCCCACGAAAAACAGTATTACTGATTTCGACAACAACTTTCTGTGTACCTGAAAGTCCACACACATTTAACTGCAAGCAGCCTCGATTGTTCACAAAAGACGAACTGCTAATTGTCAATTTGGTTATTAGTTTTGCCGTTTTAAATAGAACAGCCTGAAATTTGTTTTCAGTGAACGTACAGCTTTCGATGTCAGCATTGAAGTCGTCAATCTGTAAAGTACTTCTGTCAAATGAAATGTTCTTCAATCTGATTGTTGGAGCAACAGTCTCTTCAGTTCCATTGATATACAGTCTACTCTCAAAGCTGCACTTAATGTGCGCTATATTTGGAAAACCAGCAAGAGTGAGGCTGTAACTAATGTAAATTCCTGGATGTCGTGACGTCAGTGGGTCACAAGTGTATGGTTGTGACTTCGTATCAGTACTGTCG
>JAOEHT020012271.1:0-14926 GCA_025448195.2 Parazoanthus atlanticus | reverse complement strand
AACCTTACGGCGAAAACATACCATATCAACCCTTGTTGATCAAAACCCATATTCAGCTTACTCGCCAACGCAGAAAAGAAAGTTTTTTTCAAAACTAGTCTTCCATTGTACTGGTCTTTGTTTTGTTATTGAAAACTTTGTTTGGCCCAGCTACTGCTGCTGCCGAAAATGAACAGAAAGCTTCGGACATTGCATGACGTTTGTTTGAAGTTTATTTTCTTATGTTTGGTTTAAAAATTATATAATCCATTAACACCACAGCTGCTGGATGTTGCTTGGCAAGCACTCCACGCGGCCGCAGCCGCTGCTTGCAGAGGAAGTACTCCCTCTGGAGGAACCGGTTGCTGTGGCAACAACGTGATCTTACGTAACACCAGAGAGAAGAAGACATGCACACAGCTCTGCGCTGCTACATGGGCAAAAAACTGTGACGCTGAGGTCTCTCTCTGGGGAAAGCCGGGCAAAGGAGTCAAGAATGGCGAGCTAGTCGGAACCTTTTACAACTACGCTTGCAGTGGTAAAGCTAACGGTGGAAGCGAGGCATCGGAATCAAGCTCGCGCATTCTTGGAGCCGCCCCTCCATACTACTTTAGCTACTGCTGCTGCAGAAAGTGAACAGATAGCGTTGTAGGATCATTGCTTTATGAGTCAAATAAGTCGTGAGTTATGAGTCAATGAGTTTTTCATGGGAAAAAACAAGTTGGTTAGGAGGGGTAAGGGTTGGATTTTAGATTCACAATTTATAACATGACCTTTGATTCATTGACTCATTGAGTCTTAAGGGATAGAACTAGTTTTAGGGCTAGAGTATCATGCATTTAAAAGTTTCTAATGCCCAATAAGCGTGTTTTGTAACACTGGGCACATATCTGATCACCAAATTGCAAAGAAAAACAATTGTAGCACTGCTTCTACTAGTGTATTAGCTCAAAAAGTAACATGGGGGAGCGTCTGGGTGTAATGCTTACCTAAATGAAACGTCACTTCATGCTTACCTTAATATGTGTCATTGTCTGTATCCAAGAGAATCTTGATAATGACTTTTCGCAGAACCTGTTTCAGATACTAAGGATAACTAACGTATCGTGTTTTGGGTGCATAAATTGAAATTATAGCCTTAGGCGAATCTTCATTTGGATGTTCTTATATAGGCGGATTTTTACTGTAAACAAAGCGGACCGTTCAACGCATGAATTTAAGGCAAATTACATCATAATTCCACCATTTTAGAATAACTTTTTAATACGCTGAAACATCTGTCATTACTGGATTGTAGCATTTATTTGGTAACAAATGTTAATAAACAAATGGCAGCTTTTATCTCTGACTCCAAATTATTTTATTCTTCTTTATGGCTGTGATTGTTGAGACTTATTCCTTTTACTCCCACCATGTTTATCAAGATGTGTCTAATCAAAAAAGATGACGTCAAAAGCACACGTTTGTCTATACATCCCTAAATGTCGACTGCAGTCGACAATGGCGGTGAACTGAAGTGTCTCAAAAAAACGCTAACACAAAAGCCCGAGGAATGAGCATAAGACTGGGAAAGGATGCCTCGCCCCACGCAGTGATCTATTATAGCGTCTTGTGATAAGTTTATCAAAACCTATTTTATCTTTACAGTGTTAATATAAAATAGCTTGATTGGTTTGAAAATAGTGGATTGATTTTCCACTCCAAATTCTCGAAAATAAAATTCTAAATTCTCCCAACCTATTACTGGGAAATGTTTGGAGACAATGGACGGAAATTAGCAATTCAACATTTGGCACTTTTGGAAGTGAAAAGGTTTATGCTCACGTAACAAAATTAGCCGTCAGTTTATCGCGCGCTTTTTGATGGTATGAGCGTGCGTCTAAATCTTGATAGACTCGCGCCGGTGCGTCTAAAACACAACTTACGAATGCATTTATAAGCGGCTATCAAGCATCAGAAAATGCTTTTGTTTCCAAATGGAAAATGAAGAAATAAATAAAGATGATGACCAGGAAATGAAACGGGACTTTGCTATACGAATGAACTACGAAGAAAATTCAAGCGGTGAGTTGAACTGAAGTGGCAAATTTCTAAAAAACATAGTTCATGCTTTAGCTGTGCATTTACCGAGTTATAGGTCCACTGAAAGCACTCGAAAAGATAGAGAAGCACAAGGGTTTGCCTCGTGCCACTCAAACGCTTCTATCATCGGGTCCCAGCTGTTTTTTCAAAGCTCCTCGAAGACTGTGACTATGAAAACTGTTAAGTCAGTCCAACTGACTACAAGTTGCAGCTTGAGAAAAAACTGTGACTGCCAGCTGCAGAGTCTGGCCTCCGTGACTAGGAGTCAAATAGATAACTCAATAAACGCACGCTAATATGGACCATGTCTTGAGTTACAAAATAGCAACCGTACGAATTCCCCCAACTAATAACAGTAGCAAAAATGACACAATCACACCTGTAAGGTCTGCCAGATGGTTTTGCTATTATACAGCATAACATTTTTTTGATCTATTTAAAAACATTTCCTGAAATTTATTTGTTCTTCAATAAGAAAAGATTTAATTTGCAAACCCAGATATTGGCCTGGATAAATTATATTTTCACCTTTAGAAAATTGCATGAATACGTATACTGACTCAAAATCGAAATCAGAAACTATGCACTTTCTAACAGTAAGGAAGGACGACGTAAGCAAACATCAACTTGGACGGCAAAGAGAACAAGAACACGTACGTTGTTTCCATCTGTTCATATATAAACTCTAACTTTGTGTTACAAACCAAATAGTATTTGGACAGAAGGTTCAAAAACAGTTTTCCAGAACACATACAGCGTAGAACATCCAAGTTTGGTCGGCTTCAAAATATATAAAAGTGACGTTTTCCAGATTAGTCTTAGCTCCGTTTTTGCAAGACCAAAGTTCTGAAGTACAGATCATTTTCCTATCAAGCGAACATTTGTTAAGGTTTCAGGTTAGTGATTATTCTCAACTGTCAGCATTTCACAGTAAATGTATCATAACCTTACAATACGGCCGTATCGTAGACGTCGTCTTCTATGCACAGACTTTGTTGCTGTCTTCTTTGGCCCAATTGTGAAGACCGATGGATCATTCCTATCGTAGCACAGAAGATCACTTTGACACCAACAAAGGAAACAACACGTGCCAACACAAATGCTACACATCAAGAAGATCAAACTAGACTGAAATCCAAAGTATTTCTCCTGTTTCTCTTCTGCCGAGTTTGCGGTGACGTGGGAACAAAAACTTGCAATAAATTGCAATGTTAAAACAGGCGCCATGTTTTTATACCCGTTACGTGGATAAACGCTTTGCCAACTGGTTTTGAAGAGATTCAACATGATATACGTTTGTTTTCCACAATGCCTTTGATCTTGAAATCAGACAGATGACCTTAATGAAACGACTATATTTGTGTATCATTTTCCTCATACTAGGTTTATCACCTTTCAACCTACGCGAACTTGTTAACGCTCTGTGTGAGTATCTCGTCGTGTTTTCCTTAACCACATACCCTGGTGAAAGCCGTAGGGTAATATCAGTTCAGAGATGAGGAAAACGCGATCAAGCGCCGAATAACTTACGGTACACTTTATATTTTTTATTGACTCCCACAATATCGAGCAACATTATTCACATTAATCTCAGTGGAAAAATTGGAGGAAAACTATATGTTTTACTCTGTTACCCTGTTATGCATAACAATTTCAAGTTCTTCTTCTCTGCAGGGTTCCGAGTAAGCAGCCTAGCAGACTGATTTGGAGTCCACATGCAACAAGCTTAAGTTTTCTTTAAATCTAATCCGCAATAAACGCGGAAAAATCTCTATATTCCCCAATTGCTGGACAACGAGCTCTACCAAATGAAGGTTTTCAATTCAATTTTGATTGACTACATACAGTATTTCTTTGACTTCTTTATTTATTTACCGAATCTAATTTTTTTGATTTTCTTTACTCGTAGTGTCTTCACAGAACCTATTAATTTACGCATTTTGCGGCTGCAATTATGTTAACTTTTAAAAATACTTAATTTAAATTGAAAATTGACATGGAAGGTTTCCTGTACATTAACAATCATGTAATGACAAAACACGCAAAAGGAATTGCTACATTCCGAGCACACCGATAATACAGTCGTCAAAGAACCATTGCTGCCATTGGCATAAACATCTATTTTTTCCCCGGCATAAGTTTACCTTACTAAGTACAGTTGGGTTTGTAATACACTTCTTTTTATAAGAATCAGTTTTGTAAGAACTTTGATGCTGAAAAATGCCGAATTTAATACTACGCTAAGATCACTGATACCTCAGGCTGAGACTTAGAAAGGAACATTTATTTCTATAAATTTTGAAAATAGAACAGAAAGCCGCTATTAAATATCGTGAGAGAGCAGTGCAGTTTCACAGTTGATTCTGGTGAACAGGTGATAACAACACATTTAAGTACGTATATGAACTGAGTTAGATGTTGGGATCAGCCTTTGGGTATATACAAACACAACTCCAGGTATTAATCAATAACTCTTCTAAGAAGATTTGAGGCTCAGATCCTGAAAAAAAATTATGAACGTTCAGCCTTAACCCAAAACATAGACGTTATTACAAAAGAAAAGCTTGTATAAGTTTCAAATAGAATTTGCTACCACACTGTTTTTGCTGCTGTCGCTCAGCAGTTTGGTTTTGGGCTGCCGTCAATCAAGTCAAACAGAACCACAGTATACATGGAATTCATGTGTCTAATAGACTTTTATCACGATTTCTATATCACTTGAGAACTTAAAGTTAGCTCTTTTTATTTATTTTAAATGACAGAAATGAAAAGAGCAAGTCGAGTTTGGTAAGCAGCGAAAATTCATTGAACATCATGTACTATAGAGACTGTATGGTCAATTTCATTTTGACGTGCAAGTTTGCACATCCACGCAAGTTCAACATATATTCTTTCTTAAATGTTTTTGTTTTTAAGAAGGTCGCCAATGTTCTAGTCAAAAAGGAAAAAAAATAGAAGTTACTGTACACACGTGCTCGTTTCGGAAATATACTTGTTGCCAAAAAAGCGTATTTAGTAAAAATCAGGCATTTTTATTGTACCAAGCTTAATCTATGTTTAAGAAAAATGAAAACATTTTATGACAATATATAATAATTTATGATCTAATGTTGTCTGTACCCTGAGTTGTAATTGTTTCTGAGATAATCTAAATAGGATGGGGGCGGCGCATGTGGTTGTTTTGATTTCGAAAACCACTAGGAAATCGGGGAAAAACAAAAAGATGCACCATAAAGTGAGGCATCAAAGACACAAGACAATATTTTTGACGGTAGGCTGATAATTTTATTGTATGTCGATACACGTTTGTTAATTGGCTATTTGGCGAAACTACTTACCTCATTCAAACCCTATGTTTCCCACTGCTCATACTGTTTCACACCAGCAAGATGGACACAAAATTTAATAATAATAATACTGTAAATATATTTAGAAAGCTTGAAACTTGTTTACATTGAAACTATGTATCTAGAAATAGCAAAATATATTATAAGATAATGATAATAATAATTTTAATAATAATAATAATAATAATAATAAAATAATAATAAAATGATAGTAATAATTATAATAAATATATTAGCAGTACCTCCTCACAACGCTTTACTCACCAATCATAGGGACTTTACGCAACTAGGACGGGAACTTTAACGAGAACGTTACAAAACAACAGACTTTAATAATTACAGAAAACAACGACTTTACGTGAGAATGCAACCAGTTGGCCACCTTTCCACCGTCTTCTTTAGAAAACAGAACGACAAAAGCTCAATTTTGTGGTTTTCTAAAAAACGTGAACAAGAAAGAATGAATCATTTCAATCTTCGTACGGCTTTAAAATTGAAGTTTCTAACTTTTCATGTTCACACACCTTCACGCAAAATATTAATTCTTAAAAATGTAACTAATGAATTAAACAAACAAGAAAAGGGAAAACGGGAAATTAAAAATCCAGCAGCCGTCTTCGTTGACATTCCCGTCCTAGTTGCGTAAGTTCCTTATATATTCACTTCTGTGTCTATGTACCCGTAGCAACAGGCAATTTTCTTAGGTTTTCAGGTCCCCTATTTCAAGCAATAAACGATAACATAAATAATATTAAATAAAATATAAGATACTGGAAATACGACTCTGGCGATACGATCTATAACACAGTACTGCGTTGTGGCTGGTTTTGGTTTTCCAGCCATGGCCAAGAGACGGTCGCGCCGACTGTTTAGCCAGGACATCTGGGTAATTTTCTTGTGCTGCTGTTGGTGGTCTACTTTTGGTTTTTCAAAGACTCCATCGCACAGCACGCCAATCTACAATTTTTGATTTAATTTTAGTTTAATAACTCTTCGCCATTCATTACAAGCAATACACATGTGCACTGTGCGAATTAATCCTTAAAAAATAGTGAAGCAAGTGAGTGAGTGGACACGAGTGCATGAATGGCAGGAGAGCAGTAGGGAGAAACTAAATTCCCACATATAAACTGCTCTCCATTACAGTTTGAAAAACACTTAGGATAAAATACTGTATAAAAGGGCCAACAAATCAAGAGGGGAAGAAAAAATGGAGTCTACTGTTGCTTCAGAAATGTACGGAGTTGTCTTTTGAAAAACGAAAAACTATTTTCTGACATGACTTCGCGGGGTATTTTATTCCAGTCCTGAACATATCTGTTCGCGCGGCTTTGGGTCGTGG
The DNA here is from genome assembly GCA_025448195.2 of Parazoanthus atlanticus. Lineage (NCBI taxonomy): Eukaryota > Metazoa > Cnidaria > Anthozoa > Zoantharia > Parazoanthidae > Parazoanthus > Parazoanthus atlanticus. Next base: position 8,176 of record JAOEHT020012271.1, on the reverse strand, counting down.
TTACTGCGTATGCGTGACGGTCCAATAATGTCAATAATGCTGGCAATTAAGAGCCACTGAATAATGTTTTTCGTAGAGTTAACGTCAAGTGATTTTACTTGACTGTTTCTTGAGTTCGAATTTCCCACGTGGTTGCCATCTTGAATTGTGACTATCTGCTTTCATTTGATTAAGATGAATATTGCTACAGCTAACTTTTTCTAAAGATGTTTAAAGTCTATTTCTTGCGCGTCTATATATTCCTATCCTTAGGTATATACACATTTTATTACATGTATTCTGATTACATATAATAGTGTTATCTTTGAATATATTTCAAACTATATTTTCCTTTTTCACCGGATGCAAGGGACTTCTGTCAACCCTATAGGTTGCACCCACCACTTTAACGTATTTTTTGTGTATATTTTGTAAATTCTTGAAGCAATAAACCTTTGGTTGCAGTGCCAGGCTCCACTCTTGGTGAATACAATGACAGTGATCGAGGGAAGCCTGTTACTGCAACCATTTTACGTCACACTTTAAGATGGCGGATCTCGGGAAATTCAAACTCAAGAAATCGCTTGGTGCGCGTTAGGACTGCGAAGAGAATTATCAATTTAAGGTAGTTTCTGGTGGTAGTGAGTGCCATATAGAAAATTGTACGTTACGTAATGCTACATTCGTTTGATCAGTAACTGAGCCGGAGTTTTTACAATTTGTCATAAAGTTGCCTATTTAGTTGAAACCAAACAAGAGTAGACCCGTTCAGTTGAACACTATGAAAGTGTGTTCAGACACCTTTTAATGAAATGTGGTTAACCTACACACGTGTGTTTGTGTAGAATGGCTTGTTTGAAAACAAGAGAGAAGGTTGTAACCACAATTAAGGGGGTATGGACTCTCGAGGGCCGAATGACCGGGCTTTAGGGGATCCGGAGACGCCAGGCTTCCCGGAACATTTTTATATTCTAAACCCTCAGAGATGCGTTCTAGCAATTTAAGCAGAAATCTCTACCATCTGAGATTAAAAATGGGGTTTGTCTGCACCCGACAAGCCCCCTTAGCGAAACTCTTTGGCTTCAGTACACAGGAAAACTCCTTACCAGACCCTCCTCTACTTTGCTTTTCTTCTTATCCTCTTGTGGTTCCCACCAGTTTCTCTTCTTGGCACTTATCTGAGCCTTCTGACGCTCCATCTGTGACGCCTTCCCCTCCAGCCCCTTACTGTGCCAACAGATAAGCGCATACTCCACAAGAGCTCCAAACACGAATAACAGGCATCCGAATAGGTACACATCTACAGCCTTTAGGTATCCAACTTTCGGAAGAAGCGTTTGGATTCCAAAGAAAAGAGTCGTGATACTCAGAATTGTCGTAATACCGAGCGATACTCGAGCGGGAACTGATCTCTCATCGATCCAAAACCCGAGCCAGCTCAGTATCACAATCAAAGCAGCTGGGAAGTACGACTGAACAAGGTAAAAGCGAGTATCGCGGATAAATTCGAATGACGCATACAATCGTGAGAATTTTCCTGAAATTAAAAAGAAAATCATTGCATTAGAAATTCAGAACTAAAGAAAGATCGAAATCGAAAGTAAGAAAAATCGATCCTTTACGCCAATATTCTTGCAAAGATTCAATGCAATTAAATTGCTTTTAGAATAGTGCTTGCTACACAACAAGAATTTAACATTCGTTGGACAGCAATTGAGTGTGACACTAGTGTGACAGTGACGGTATTTTTCTTAATATAATTTGTTATATATTCTGAAGAAAGTTTTATCATCCTCCTGCTAGATTTTTAATGACACGTTAATAAAGCTATTTGTTTAATTTGGCATTGATGACAACTGACAGCGATGGCCGTGACAGTGTTGCGACAGCAGTTTCAGTGAAGACACTGTGATAGCAATGGTATTGAACAAGAAGAACAAAAAGAACACAGAAAAATAAAAATAAAATTTGAAGAACAAGAGGAACAAAGAAAACAAGAATAACAACAAGAACAACAAGAACAACAAGAACAACGAGAACAAAAAAACGAGAGGAACAAATAGAACACAAAAAACACGAGGAACAAGAAAACCAAGAAGGACGAGAAGATATCCAAAGATTTTGTGGTCCTTCCTAGAAAACTGTGCGATATTGTACAAAGATGGTAGTGTGTGAGGCCAGCTTAAAATAACCTGTAACGCCGTAGTCGACAGTCTTCTGGTGTGTGTTCCAGCTTGTTAGTTTGTAGTGAGCAATCTTCCTTGGCGATGTGAACGTGATTGGATTTCCTTTTTTCCACTTGTATTTTACTTCACTTTTGTTGTACGCATCTGCAATGACAGACAATTAGATCGGCTTGTAAGGAAAGCTTTCTTTTAAACGAGAAAAAAGACAGACATTTTTAACTGTGCCAAAATTGGAAATTTTGAACTGAACGAAGAATTTGCCACAAGTACGATAAATTTTGTAGTTTAGGTGAATTAGCAATCCTCCAACTTATAACAATAGTCAAACGATATATTGTTGTTGCAGAACTATTTATTGCCCCCGCAGGGTTTGACCCAGAGGCCAAAACCCGAGTAGGCATCATTGGAGTCCCCGCACGTATATATAAGGGTAAAAAAATTAAAGAAATGTACAAAAGTTATTAGATGCCGGAAAAAATTTCGATTTGAACAATGAGGGGCGCAAGTGGTGTCGGGTAACCGCAGTCTAGGCGCGCAAGTGGTATCGGGTAATTTTCAGCGGACCACGAGGTCGAGATTTGACAAGCGCTATGGAGTTAGTCGCAGAATTTGGAGATCAAGCATTTTTGTGTGAAAGTTGGTTTAAGGCTGCTACGTAAGTCAAACGAGCAAACAAGAGTTACTCTGTTACGCAACTGGGGTCGACGTTGACATCATTGTTTGGATTACAGCTTTGGGCAATGTCAGTTTAATAGCTCGTGACCAGTGTTACCAAAGTGAAGGCTTTCGATGAACAAGATCGTCACGGTTTGCGGTTAGCGTACCACTTTCTAGCTCTGTGGAAGAAATGTTTCTGTTTCGGCTACTTGAATTCTATCGCAAGCGGTGAGTAGTGATTCAGCAATCGCCAAGGATCGCCAAATGACGGAATGTACATTGATCTTTCGCAGTTGGATACAATCAGATTAATGCCAACCGTGACTCCAGTCAGCCTAAAGTAGCTTCAAGTTATCTGCATTCATACGGGATGTTATTCAAACCTTGTGTGTAAGAACTGCACGTCTAAATCTTGCCAAAAGCCCCTCAATATTGCTACAAGAATATCTGCAATTCTTTGTTAGAGACAGACAAGCTAACTATTAAAGCTATCTTATTGTTATGAAATATGAGACAACGATAAATATTTTATAGTGTTGCGTTGTTGCATTGTTACGTTGTTTGACGTTGATACATTGTTTATCAAGACATAAAGTCTGAGCGCGCCAATCCATAGAACAAGCATTTATACTTTGATGTATATTTCATAATATTGCACATAACTATAGACGTGGGCAGCTGTAGTGATAATTATTTAGTACTAATCTAAGAGATTGCCAAAAACCGATAAAAAAACAATATATACTGGTTTTCTCGATACTCCTTTGGAAGGAGACAAGACTCCTGACTGTCGTGAAGGACGGCGATACAGGACAATAAACGAGAAAGCAGGAGAGTACTTACAGCTTTCAAACGATAGATCACACGTTTGTAGATCCATCGGAAACTTATGAAAATCCATGGGGCAATAAGAACGAATTCTTTTCCTAGAAATATATTAAAAGTATTTCAGATACCTTCAATTGATTGCTAATTGTTAAACAACAAAACATCTCTATGATTAGGGAATTTTACTGTCTTGCACATGTTTTCCTTTTGTCTTCCGTTTCTCCTCCCCAACCATGATTAGAAACAACAGACCCGATGAAATATGCATCCAGTTTCTACAAACCTTCACCAAAAATGTTTTTACCTATCTCACAAACAGATTCGTTTCAAATATATTATAAATAAAAATAATACTAGTTGCAGAAAGATATCAGTGATTTTATATTGTATTATATTACATTACATTACATTACATTACATTAGAGTAGATTAGAGTAGAGTAGAGTATATTAGACTAGATTAGATTAGATTAGATTAGATTTGTTTAGTTTAGTTTAGATTAGATCAGATTAGATTAGATTAGATTAGACTAGATTAGATTAGATTAGATTAGAGTAAGTTTCAAGTTTATTATTTTGCACCTATATATTTACAGTTGAATTTTTTTTTCAATTATATCAAGACTTAAAAGAAGGGGAAGCTAAAATTCGATTGATTATGCTTTAGGAGGAGAAGTGCGTAGTGGTCAAAGGAGCAAAAGCTTTCGAGTTGGCGACTACCATGGTAAGATTGATGAGGGCGGGAAAAAATTATATATTAGACATATAGCTTAAGAGCAAATATTGTAGCAGGAAAAAAATTAATATGTACATATTTATGACTTATTTACATGGTAGTAATTGAATTTACATCAAGTTCTTTTTTAAAACAATTTTGAGGCAATAATTTTATCTCAGTTGGTATTGTTTCCCATATTTTTGATGATAATCGTGTAAGTCCATAGTTGGTCCTAGAAGCTGGTCTGTATAGGTTTTGATTAGCAGCATACCTTGTATTATATTTATGAATTTCAGAAACAGATATAATTAGTTCTAGAAATATAGCAGGAATAGCTCTTTTCCATCTTTAATTTTATGTACGAGAGAAGATACTTTAAGATTGAAGATGTTTTCAAGTTTAAGAATTTCTAAAATTGTATAATACGGAGTAGCACTCTCTTGTTTATTTGCAAAGAAAATACAACGAAGACAATTATTTTGCTTAATTTTAATTCTTTTGGTCTAGACTGATAAGCAGTACCCCAGCTCATTAGGCCACAGTTTAGATACGGACATATAAGGCTGTAGTAGAGTTGTTTTAATGCATTAATAGAGATAGAGAGAAAGTATCTGAGGCAGAAAATTTCTTAGTTTAACAGAAATAGACAAACAGACATTCCTGCTAACAAAGACATTTTCGGTATGGGAGGCCTGCCCATTGTACTTGCCAAGTCTGAACTGGAAATCCATTAACATCAGTGCAAGGTTGATTTTCTTGCGAAACGAATTAAAACGCTTAAAAACAGCAACTGACAGAACGTTCGAATATCTGAAATATAGTTATCTAAGATGATGATGTTTTGCCTTTTTACAACAATTTCAAAAATGAAAAACATGTTAATTACATGTAGAAACAAACGTTGAGAAGGAAAGACGTCTTGAAATAATCGCCTTGGGCCAATACCACCAGGTTTATGGGCTCAAATCGTTGCGTCACCAAACAGCCAAGTTAGGAAGTGACATCGATATTTTAAATTTAGATACATTACAGTGTTTTTCTACAAACATACATGTGTACATAGTTTTTAATTATAATAATATTTTAGAGTTTGGTAGTTTTCATTCATCAAATATTTATAGGATTTTATAAAGTTATTGATCAGATGTTTTACGCAACTCATATCTAACAGAGTCATTCTCATTCTCATTACCATTATCATTATCATTATCATTATCATTAACATGTGAGCTTACCTTTAATGTAAAAAATTACTGCTTTGTCTATTTCACGTGGCTGCCATATTACTCTTTGTCCGTCGCTAGAAAACAAGTGACTGTCTACTCTAACATACGTATTGTAAATCGACTTTGCGACTATTCTCCTCATTCACAAATCAAGCAAACGAACAACCATCCTCTTCTGACTATCATAATCAGCTTTAAATTATGTGCGAGCTCCAGCATATATGAACACACTCAAACTCAATAACTAGAAAAAGGGAGCAGTTACAGAATAAAAAAAGTTAAATACCTGTTCATCCTTCGCCAAAGAGCAAACAAGATTGACTTTACTTAGTTCCAAGCCAGCAATTAGCTTACAGCACAATCAACCTGTAACTCTCGGGGGGAAAAAAACAGTATTTGGTATCAAAACGTCACTATTTCTTATTACAAATTTCCGAAACCAAACGTTGTCCATTTCGTTGTGCATCCATGGATGCGACCTCGTTCCCAGTGCCATCTGCGCGCCGAACGGCTTGGACTGAGAAAAAAATTCTTTCCCATATTCCCTGAAGTCACGCGTCAACCCCAAACAGCGATAAAATGGCCGCCGCGATTTGTAGGACGGAGAAAGTTGGACCATTTTAGTTGGAGTTCATACTCGTCAGAAATGATACTATTCAGGATAGAAGGATATTTTTGACTGTGATCTCCATTGGGCGAAATATTTACAGACATGTGGAACTGGGATCACGAACATTTCTCAATATGTTCAGCCAAGACTCGGCTGTGGAGGACCTCCGACGATCGAACAAAATACGACGTTGCAATCGAACGAAGATACACGGGTAGTTCACATTGATTTAAACAACGACGGGATGCATCAGCTGCTGATGTATCCATGATAATTACAATATTCCATGCATATAAAAACGAACCGACAGTTCTATAGTTGACATGCATCACTGTGCCCAATGTTTGCTCTATGCTCTTGTTCAGAACTTGTTATTAAAAAATAAAATCTACATTAAAATTTCCATATAATTGTGCAGCGCCCTTGCTCAACCGAATTTAAATACCAGATACCTTTAAGTTTTGACTCTGGTTTTATTTACATTTTTTGATTATCAATATATGATATAATCGATATGTGTGTTAATTGAGGTCGTTGAGGTCTATATATGAGGTGTGTTATACTGACGATGTCCTGGTGTGTTGAGGTATAATTGACGATATTCAGATATTTTGATATCTACTGACAGTGTTTAGGTGTTATGAGATTTGACTGACAGTGTCCAGGTGTGTTGAGGTCCAATTGACAGTATTCAGATATGTTGAGGTCTAACTGACAATGTCCAGGTGTGTTGAGGTCTAACTGACAGTGTCCAGGTGTGTTGAGGTAGTTGAGGTCTAATTGACAGTTTTCAGGTGTGTTGAGGTTGTAAGGTCTAACTGACAATATTCAGGTGTGTTGCGGTCGTAAGGTCTAACTGACAGTGTTCAGGTGTGTTGAGGTCATAAGGTCCAACTGACAATGTTCTGGTCTAATTGACAGTGCTGATGTCGTATGAGGCTGTTGAGAGTTGAAGTGAGCTCAAGTGTCCAGATATATTGATGTCTAACTGACGGGCCACATTGCCCACAAACCCTTAACTTGGGGGGCATCCACCAACCACCAGTGTCCTGCCATTTGCACCCCCCTCATGACGCCTTCATACCTGATAGAGTGCGTAGAGTACACCTTGAGAAACTTTAGTTTACAACCTGTGACAAAGTAAAAAAAATGAATACATTTATTAACCAAATAGAAGGTAGTTATGGTAAGATGATTTAACTTTTACAAATAAGTATATTCACCTGCCTATTGACAACAATCCCATGTACTACATAGTATTTAAAATTTTGTCAATATCTCCACTTAACTAGTTGCACAACCACTGATTTTCCATTTCCACGGCAGATTGTCTGTGCAACAGGCAATTACATCGATTGAAGATTATTCGATACGAATGTTTCTCGTTTCCCTTATGGTTCACAAACGATGGAACAAAAGACACCGGGGATCTATGACTTAAGTGACTTAAAAGACAGGTTAATAAAATGCTTGGTTAGATACTGGAAGATATTTGAGTACCGCTGACTCCACTGGAGGCACAACAAAGGTCTTTATTAGTATAGTTTGCTACAAAATCTAAATTAGTTTGGCTTCTTTTTTTAAAATGTCTGCCGGCGCTATGATAGTTTATTGTTTACGAAAACTAGCATTGATCTTTTGAATCTGTGTTAGCCACTGTCTATATCTGCAAAGGAAGGCAATTGCCGTGAGTACTGAACATCACACGTCCATCGTCAGACAACCTTCCACATGACGAAGCGAAAAAACAATACAAGAATCAGTTGGAACTGTTGCTGTACTCTTGACAAAATGTGCACAAGAACCTTTCAGTAGCGCCCGCATTAGCCATGGCCAGTGTTCGCTTGCATGATTCTTAGATTTTTTCGGAAATGTTTGCTAACACCGAAGAGACTAACAAAATCTATTTTGTATTGCTTTAATAAAAAGTTCAAGTGTGGATTTAGGGGAAGGGCTAATAGGGCCCGAGCACC
>JAOEHT020012160.1:0-14927 GCA_025448195.2 Parazoanthus atlanticus | reverse complement strand
TGTCTTTCATTTTCCTGAAAAGTTTAGTGTCCGCATTTTCTAGGAGTTTCCGTACTGACATTTTCGTCGAAGTATATTTTCGCTTATAGCATCGGTCTAGAAACATTTGGACTGAGTTCAAGTCCGCCTCTGACGCACCGTATACGGTTATTCCATACAAGATATTAGGCAGGACAATAGTTTCAAAAAGTTTGTCTACTTCAGCTTGTGCTGTTCCCTCCTTCCGCAAAGTTCTTATTATGTAAAGGCATTTGTTTGACTTAGATAGTTTGCCGCTAATATGCTGGGTAAATCGGCAGTTGCCCTGGAACAACATGCCAAGGACTGATAGTTCTGTACATTGGGTGATGTTATAAACTGGCGGTAGAGTTTGTTTGAAGCCTTTTTTTCGGAATATTAGTTCTTTGCATTTTTCAAATTTGCAGTTCATGTGATTCTTGTCACACCACGCAAGGAACTCTCCAACCAAGTCGGTGCGACATGTTTTGTTTTTCCATACGGGAACAGGGATCGTAGAATCGTCAGCGAATTTAATGAGAGCCGGCTTGTTATTGAGGGAGAGTTCCAAATCATTGACGAAAATATTGAAGAGATAAGGCCCACTTACACTTCCCTGAGTAGTACCTTTGTTTACTGGTTTCCATTTCCCCGTAAAGTTATTACATATGACTCTCTGTTGTCTGTTTTCAAGAAAGCTTAGATACCAGTTAATTACTTGTGGTTTAAGTGTTAGCTGTTTCAGTTTAGTCGCCAGAAGGTCGTGTTTCACGCTGTCGAATGCTTTGCTGAAATCCATTGCAAATAGGCGGACAGCGTCACAGTTCGGGTCATCAAGGTATTCGTTGATAATGTGTTGCATCGCTACTAAGGCGTTTGAACTGCTTCCCCCTTGCCTATATGCGAACTGGGTCGAACTAAGATTCTGCTCCACGGTATCACGGACGTGAGTATTGTACACACATTTCTCAAAGGCACGTGCTATCACCGGGGTGATATTGATACCCCGATAATCTGATTTGTTTTTAGGGATGTCAACTTTAGGCAATGGGTTCACGTTAGCTCTTTTCCAGGATGATGGCCAGATACTGTGTTCTAGAGACATGTTCCAGATTTTGTAGATGACTGGTGTGAAAATGTCCGCGTTGTCTCTCCATACCCAAAATGGGATATTGTCTGGGCCAGTGGCAGTTTTTTTAAGGTGTTTCAGACTTTCCCAAACTTGTCTTTCCGATATTTGCGGAGCCTCTTGATTGACACAGATTGTGACCGGGACTGGCTTATTGTATGCTGGATCATGGCACAGTTCCGCAAAGTAATCATTAAGAGCCACGAGAGATTGTTGGTCGAGCGTGACTCTGGCTATGGAGCTACGACGCTGTGAAACATAGTCTACGTTTTTCCACCACTCTCTTGTGCCTACTGGTGCTTGTAAGAGCCTTGTTCTGTTTTGCCTTATGACGTCTGATATTCTCTTGTTTATTTCACGGATCTGTTCACTGGAGTTGCTTTGCCGAGCCATTCTTGACTTAGTTCAATTTTTACTTTTTTATTTGTAGGATGAGTTCTCCACTTATCCGCGTGAGACTTCTCCATTTTCTTGAACAAGCTCTGAAACATAAATAACGTACACAATTGAAAATCGTCGACACGGAATTTGAATGCAAACTGTGCTGAAATCATTAGAAAGGTGAAAACTGATGGCAGAAAGTGACTTGGGACCTCGTGACGGGAAAAAATCGGGTTGGAAGCTACACGCTTGTTTTCACTTATAAAAACAATTTTACGAAAAATGGTTTACGCTATCATTTAGATAATTTTATAAGCTTTCCAGTGATATAAAGATTTGTGGGTAACCGGCGCATATGAACGGAGCTACGGACTGATAACTCACTAAAAACATCGCTCAAGGTATACCGTAACCTTAAGGAAAATCTGTCAAATGATTTGTTTTTCCTTAAAGCGACTTCAGGTAATTTAGTGGATATTGTCTGTTAATTTATGTAAATATGGGTAATTTTAATGAATCACGCATAACTTTGCATAAGTTAGCATAAATTATCCGGGTTCAGAAAAAAAAATTAAATTAGACTCTTATGCTATAACCGCAAATAGATTTCAATAATATAATAAACTGAGTGTAGGAGTACCTTCATGATTGACAGCTGTCAATCTTCCTCAAAACTGGATTAAGTCAACTGCAGCTTTGTCAAATGAATCTGGTGACTGATGCAAACCAATTCAATTTGGGTTTAACTCAGTAACGTTTAGAAGAATTGGCTAATGAAAATTATACATTCTAAATTTCTGTACAAGCTGTCATGTGATCATTTTGGACCAATCAGAATGCCCGAAAAGGCCAAAATAGCCAACTTTTAAAGTTCATGTCTTTTGAACCGCTAAATATATTGACTTGGAAATATTAAATTTGAAAGCTTACGAATACTGTACTTAAGCTCAACTTTCTCTTAAGGAAATCTAATCCTGATGTTCAAACAGGACATATACATTTTTTGTACCTTAAGATGTCCCTTTAACCAGTTTACACACTCCTGAGGAGCAGTGTAATTTCGGTGTTGTGGTTCGTATACATGTAAATGGCTGCCGGCGCCGAAGGCATGTGGTTCGCTTTAAGGGGTTAGGAAGTACTATATCAGTTTATGTTTTAAAAAGTGAAATATTTATCAGTTATATGCTTTTACTGATAATATCGCGTATAATAATTACGAACGAACATTTTTCTTCTTTGGCTGATGTTTTTACAGATGTTTGGGTACTTACACAAGAGCTAATGACATTCAAAATTTGTATGTAGAAGAGAAAAAAAAGGAAAAACGGCAGCTTCAGGTTTTCTTCGCCATATTCTTCAAATTACTGCGGGTTTTTTTTTGCAGTAGAAGAAAGTCAGATTTAACGGGATATCGGGATAAGAAGTCGATCTTAAAAATGAAAACAACGGAAATTGCATGTTCGTCGAGATTGCAAAGATTTGTGATTCGAAGAAAAACAAAGACAACTGCAGACGAAAAGCCAAATCTAAGGGAAACGGTTTGAGTTCCAGACAATCGGCACGATCGAAATTAACGTACTCGAGATAATGAAGTTGTGGTGCCAACTGTATTACACTGAGATGACATCTTAATCGGCGTTCTTTATTATATTCTGTCACATTTTTAATCAAGCTATACAAAATGCTGCAAAAGTTTGTAAATATAATTACAGTTTGAGATAAAAAGCCTCTTTACAAAATACTACACGAAGTAGAGGTTTATTACAAAATGCGTCGTTATCACACAATGACACAATAAATAAACAGAAGGAGGTTTGCTGTCGAAGTTTTCTGACGGCATTTTGATTTTTTGAAAAGAGAGTTTTTACTATCTCTTTGTGTTAATTAAACAAATTGGGAGCCTGAAAACGAATTAATTCTTCTTTAAACATATCTAGACTTAAGATAAGCTTTTATAAAGAAGAAAACACTGTGCATATTGTTTCGTCTTATTTGATATTTTAGAACCAATCAGGAGTTGTTTGTGTAATTTATCGTCTTTATTGCAGGTGGGCTGCACATTTTGTGCCACTTTTTATTACCAAGTGTGATAAATTAATTTGGATTGCGTGCCGTCGCGAAGACCGGACGATAAAAAATTAATTATTTTAGGATTTTATTTCACGTCTTACGCACGCCGGTTTATCAGAATTGGTTTAATCAAATAAAGAGTTTCATAAAACCAAAAAGGAGCAGTTTCTAGTATGAACAATCTAAAGACACACTCAATCTGAGCTAACTTCTCAATTTTTGAACAAAGACGCGACACGGTTTCGCGAACCCAAAGAAAATATTGACTTATTTCGTTAAAACTCCGCTTCTATTTACTGGTGTGTACAATTCAAAATACGTTTTTTCGTCGATCACAGGAAAATTTTCTTTTAATGTACGTAATATCACGATAAAAACTGAACAACTGCGTTGGGAAAAAAGCGAGAGTAAGCACATGGACGATAGTCACATAAGAAAGTCAAGATCTTTTTCCGGCGTCATAAAAATCTAGACTGGGAAATTAGCTCCATTTAAGTTCACCTTCGAATCTTTAACCTTATTTTATTAAACTCTATTAAAACCTGAACCCTCCGAAAACGTTAAGAAATTTGTATTTCCATTGATCGCATATACAATAAGACTCTTGATTATTCATCATCAACTTTGAAGTACCGCAGAAAACGAATTCAGCTACCGTTCCCGCTGTGTAAAATTTTGAAAACAATTTATTTTGTATTTATTGAACCCATTTGTAAAGATTTTGAGTTTGTTGTTTTGTCATCCTCCCTCAATTCTACATCAGATTAAACTGGCAATTGCCGCTCAAATGGATAAGAACAGTCGACAACACTGCTTTTTAATAGAAGTGGTTTTATTTATATATTTTTCAAACAAAAAGACCCCACAAGAATTTATTGGCCCATTAAATTTCTAAAGGTCAATTGAGATCATATTTTCGTTGCTTTTCTGTATTCGGTAAAATTATGTTTGTCACTGATTCTTAAGTCAAAACAAAAGCCTCAAAAGAAGGATATGGCTTATCGATTGATTAAAGTCGGTTCGTGTGAGTTCGACTTATGTTATAATGTCCAAGTTGTTAACCGATAGCGAGATGGTTGTTCTTCTCTATGCGTAGCCACCCACATTTTAAATAGCAATTTGATCTGGAATAAAGGGGAAAGGAAGCTCAGAAATTCAATTATTTACGGAAATGACGATAAGTAAGAAATAGAGAATGAAGTGCCCTTATGACAGGTGCTTATTGTCAAAATCCGGAATCGGAGAGCTTGGAGACTAGGAGACGATAAAAGACCATTTCAACTGCTGCATTTGGATCATTTGAGGAGAGAAGTTTGGCGGAACAACAACTCTTTATCAAAGGAAGAATTTCCTAAGACAAAAACAAGAACACACAAAACAATTCTGGTAGGAAATTTATGCTATTTTTTGTTTAACTTTTCTTAGCCTGTCAATAAGCCATCGTCTCTTCTGCTAGGTTACTTTTCAAATATGTTAGACCTATATGTTTTAAAAATTTACGGAGTTTAAACTTTCTTGTTCTTTAAAAATAAAACCTCTAGTAAACACACGAGAAATTCTTTAGCTAACATATAAACTGAGCAAAAAGTCTTTGGTTCCAATCTGATCAAAACGTTTTACAAACCAATCACTAGCAGACTGTAAAACATACTTTATATTTTAAGTAAATATCTTCTGTCCATATTTAGGTGCTTTTACTAAATAACACTGAATCGAAGGAAAGCTGTTAAACTCTGGTATATTACTTGCTTTAACATTCAGTTTTTATTTGGCTTAGGTCTCGTTTACACTATACCGGATAGGATTTCGTGCCGATACAACAGTTTTCCGCGGCAAAAGGCTTGTCCAATATGTGACATATCACTTCTGAAAGCGTTTTGTCTCACGTTCAGAACGGCACGAAAAAGGTGCCAGAAAAATCGTTCCATGTGTAAACAGAACGCCTATCCGCTATGGTTTTACAACGGCACGAATAAGCTGACCGGTATAGTGTAAACGAGGTCTTAAAACCTAAGCAAAATTAATTAAAACTGTAAGTGAAATTCTTGGCCTAATGACGGGCGTAGGTCACGTATCTTCTGTTGAGTGCTGCCAGAATGTTTTAAAGGAAGTCTCGCCAAAACTCATTACAAACTTTACTCTTCACCTTTCTTCAATCTTCACCTTAAACGCTTACTTTTCTGCGTGAGATGCTATTTTAAAAATTATAGTACAAACGTTGAAAACTGATCAGTATGTAGTAACCTAGTTTTGGTCGTGTAACTCTTTTCTAGTTTCTTTACAACTTTCCGCAATTGCGTTGTGTTTACGAAAATTATCAATATGAACAGGGCTGATATCTAATTTCGCGTCCATCAATTCAAGTTAAATGAATTCTTTCGAGAAACTGATTAAAACATATATATTATCGGTCCCGTTCTACCCAAACCTATGCTGCTCGTAAACACTGTTGAGTGTGTTAAGTTAGTCTAATTATTATGCTTCGGAATCAGGTATATTTTGAGACAAAGATCTGTTAATATTAGCCGTAATGTTGGGGATAAAGGATTTAATTCCCTCCCAAGATATCGTTAGTATAATTCTTTAATTAAGAAGTCTGTTTCAAGATATTTGAAGACAAAAATCTGATCATATTAGCTGAAAGACGTATATATTTATTTTCTGTGGAACTCCCTGCGCAGTGCCCGCAAGCGTTTTTGAACTTCAACTTCTCGGTTGGTTCAATTTTGCATTTATGCTTCCCAATTGTTAAAAGTTGCAAAATGTTTCTCCAGAACTTCTTATCTAAGTTTGAACAGTATGGAGTTGTTTGAAGTCTTTGAAATGATTGAATTTGAATAAGTTCCGCGCGCCAAATTTTTCAGGAAACATATACTCGCCGCACAAAATCCCCCAGAATAATGCCAACAACAACAACAGCAACAACATCATCAACATCAACATCAACAGCATCAGCAACAGCAACAGCAACAAAAACAACACAACAACAACAATAATAATCACAAAAACTAATACTAGTAATATTAATAACATCGTATCCAAAATGTTCAGATACGTTCTATTTCAGTTAGAAAGACTTAATTATATACAGTTTAAAAATGAAACGAAAAATCTTATAAGATATCCACACTATAAAATTATTAAATGCTTACAGTAAAAAATTAAAATGATTTTAGACGTCTTCTAATTTTTTTGTGTGGTAGCTTATTAATTGTTCTAAGACTGAAAATATTGTGTTATCTGCTGATAAGAATACGGTTTTGTTGACAGCACGGGACGTCTCGCGAAGGCATAACTACCTTTAAATTCCAGTTAGATAATTACAATTCAGCTCATTCAACTTGCCGACCACAATCGGCCGCTTCCGTATAATCGGAAGACCAAAACCGAAAACACTTTTAAGTCTGTTTAATAACGGCTTTCGATTACAGATCTTAGTTATTCTCCTTCAATCAGACTTGGACAAAAGATCACATTTCTTGTAAATATGGAGAAAACTGTCTTTGTAGGTAGTTTATGTTTTATTAGTCGGGTTTAATGTCTATAACTCTCGTCTAATTTTTGAAAGTAACGAAGGTGCAATGACAGAGCAAAGAAGTGCCACGTGCCAGGAAATTAAATGAAATTTTTCAGTTTGCTATTAATATATATTACTCTTGTTTCAGAACAGGTGTTTTTTGTGATTAAAAATAATTCTAAAATTAACATTTCTGTTTGCGCCCCACTTACCAAACTGTATGAGATTCAAGCTACCTTGACAATACTACAGTTTTTATCAACCTCAAATTAAGTTTCCTCAATTTACATCTTATTTATAAACCATCAGTTAATATATTTCGGCTGTTTTTCAGGCTTTGCCGGTTAAACTTATAATTGAATTTATGCGAAGCTTTGGTCTTAAAAGATAGTTCTATTCTACTCAGTGATACTCAGTTTCGTTTTGATCTCATTGTCATTCTGGTCATTATCATTGACCGAAAAGTTTAAAATGTACTTTCGTTTGTTGTCGCCTACTTAATTTCTATCATTTATCAAAAGTTATAATTTGAGGGCGTAACTCGACAATTCGAATGGCTTTTATTGCATCGGCTGTACTTCTAAAACACCAAGAAGCAAAACAAAACAAAACGAAAGAAACTTCTGATCCTGTTCTTTGAAAATGGAGATGCATTAACGCATGATTAAAATTTAAAGTCACAGTTGTCTTTTGCTTCTAAATTGAATCTGCTATCATTTCAGGTTTACTGACATAACATAGCCAGTTCCGAGAAATGTTTCAACAATAACTTATAGACACCGGATTATGTATTCCTAGCTTAAATTTAGCCTAACGGTAAACCGATATTTTTCGCCATTGATGATTCCAAGAAGTTGACGAGCATTCGTGAAAAATATAAGTTGAAGTCCCAATTTCAAGAGCGTCCAAAATATGTTGTGATAGGTTTGTCAAAACAGAAAAGCTTCAAGCAAGTAGTTTCTCGCCATTAAGTTCTTAGGTCTAGATCTCTTCCGCAACCAAGAAAATCAATAGTCTAATGGCTGACAAAACACACACAGGTGCAGTTGAAATTTCCTTTAATGTAAGTAGATAATTAGCTCTTTTTTCTTTTTCCTTTGCCCGGCCTTTTAGAAGAAAAACACGATTTTCTTTTTGATAAGAAGAACAATCTATTATGAAGAGATCGAAGTTCAAAATTTTTCAAATTTTAAGAACAAATTAAACAAAACAATCTGAGGCTCAGCGTCAGGTATAGAGCTATAAAAACTCATTTGTGTGTTTTACTTGGTATAGAAAAAAGAAAATGTATTAATTGATTAAAATAGCAATTTTATGATGAATTCGCGAATAAGTTAAAATCAATTAGCATTGCCCAAAATGATCTGGTTCTCACAATAAAAAGCGTGCACGTGTAACAATTGAATATAAATAGTTTACATACACATCAGACTATAGCAAGAGGCTAAAGAAAAGCATGAACAAAAGAAAAGTATCAAAACAAAACCCAGTGAAGTTGAAGACAAAACTAATTGAATAGCGATATAAAAAACATTATTTTCCAAGAAAACCGCGTCATTAATAAGAAAAGAATAATATTTTACAAAAATAATGCCATATGTGTTTTTCTATAGACTTAACAAGACAGACTGACAGTTGAACAGTTGTTGATTTGAGTATAAAGACAGGAGAACGACCACAGATCCGCAAAAATTATTCCTCGACTTTCCAGATATCTTGTCAATTACTATCTATTTTAGAAAATTAAACTTTTCTTTCAAATGCTTTGCAAAAGGTGTTGTTTCACACTTACATACATTAAATCTAGCTAATTGTTAACTATTGAATATCAAATTGAATAGATATCTACTAATAAGAACACGTTTGAAACGCTCGTTTTCACACACGGTATACTGCGGACGGCAGAAGATCATCCGATCAGCTGTAGTATTGTTGGTATTCCTTTCCCACAATTTCCTGTCACTGTTTTGATTATCTCGGTGATTTTGTGTTGTCTTTTGCAACAGCTAAATTTGAAAGCCCTTGCAAAGAGTCAGATATCTATTCAATGTCTTTTCTAAAATCTTCCTTTACGTTCAATTTGATATACTAACTTTTGCGGCTGTAATCTTTCAGTTACAATCCAGGGGCGAACTTTAGTTTACTACAGTATTGTATCGACTCAAAATTGAGTAGTTCTAACTATTTTAACTATTTCAGCACTCAGAAATGGCCTCTCAAACCCTGTCTGTTGTGATAGTATTTCTCGTCGCCACAAGCATTATGGTCAGCGGCAGACGTGCGAACTGTCGCCGACGAGTCCGTCACAGCCCATTAAACCCGTGCTTGGGGAAGAGGATGATAGCAGAAGAGGCCCTAGCTGAGCAGACTCAAAGGTTAGTTACAAACTGAAGGTTGTTTCTTTTTTTGCAAATAGAAAGGATTTAAAAGTTAGGCCGTTGTTTTTATAAGTCTTAAGAGTCTCGCTAATTTCTATCTTTTCAACTGTGGCGGGTGTGATTCAGATACATGGCCAGTATAGACCATTGCACGGTTTCCGTCGCCATCTTGGTTTTGGGGCAGTTGCGGCAAAAATAACAGCAAATGTATGGGAAATTGTTCAACTTTCAATCATTGTAACTCCGCTATTACACATCGGATCTAGACAAAAAAGATGTCTTTTAAAAGGTATCGATATAGAAATTATATCATAAAAACAAAAAGAATAGATTAAGGCTAAAACGTTCGTAATCAAAATTCCAAAACTCAATACAAATCCTTGAGTCCAAACCTAAGGATTTGTATGGAGTTTTAAAATTTTGATTACGAGGGTCATTTGCCTTAAACTAATCTTCTTATTTTGAAGATGTTCCTACAGCGACCACATGCAATATCCTAATTATTCCTACAAGAAATAGTCATAAAAATCAGATACATAAACCAAGATAGAATTAACATTAACACAATTAACAGAATTACATAATTAACACAATTAACATAGTTAACACATTAACATAATTAATATAATTAACACAATAAATATAATTAACGTATATCAACATACATTAACACTGTGCGTACATGTTATCTTATACCAGTGGAATGATCAAATTTTTCCTTGGTAATGTTATTGCTGTCTGTTCTTTCAGGGCTGTGGATAAATCAATAGAAAAAATAATCGAAGACAAGAATATACTTTAAATGAAAATAACCTAACTTACAAAATGCAAGAGACTTGTCTACCACAAGAGAGCGCAAGCGATATGGATATAGTTCGAAAACATGGATGTTCTCCGATAAACAATAATAGATGTGTCGAGAATGCCTACCACATCAGTTATAAAATAGTAATGGTCCGAAATAAAGTATTACTCAATGTTTTGTTGAATTTGATTCGTGACTGAAATTAGCTCAGACTTTGAGATAATTTTCTGGCTTCCTTCAAACAGATTTAAATTGAGGCGGGTGAAAGTTTTCACAATAACGCCACATTATTTTCGTGGACCAGAAAATTGTGAGACGACATTGGATCAGTTCTTAACTGCTTGTGGTTTTTATGTTACAATTTTTCACCAGTTCCTTTTTCAAATCTGTTGTATCTTTCTTAAAGAAGCCAAAAATGTACTGTAAAGTTATGCTATTGACAAAACAGGTTTTTCTTAGGAATCAACAAACTAAAGCATCGTGGTTGGTCATCACGAATCTTTAACGAAAGATATGTATTCTATTTATGTGGGTTGTTATAGTGCATATCGCGCTGAACTATATCTAGTGGTTTACAAACTAAAATAAAATTTAATTTAAGATGAAATAAAAACACATAAGATTACCTATCCCATTAACTTTGTAGTGTCTTTTCTAAGACTGCGTCACCCATTGGCGTAAGCTAAAGAAATATCTGCCTGTCTCCAATAAATCGTATTATCTCCAATAAGAAAGTAAGATTAATTGGCTTCAATAAAACGCATTGTCTCTAATAGAGCGCACTGTCTCTAAAAACTGCACTGTTTCTACAACACACTGTCTTCAATAGAGCGTACTATCTCTAAAAAGTGAACTGTTTCTACAACGCATTGTCTCTAATAGAGCGCACTGTCTCTAAAAACTGCACTGTTTTTACAACACACTGTCTTCAATAGAGCTTACTATCTCTAAAAAGTGAACTGTTTCTACAACGCACTGTCTTTAATAGAATGCACTATCTCT
Organism: Parazoanthus atlanticus; assembly: GCA_025448195.2. Classification (NCBI taxonomy): domain Eukaryota; kingdom Metazoa; phylum Cnidaria; class Anthozoa; order Zoantharia; family Parazoanthidae; genus Parazoanthus; species Parazoanthus atlanticus. Next base: position 3,648 of record JAOEHT020012160.1, on the reverse strand, counting down.
AAAACTGCACTGTCTTTAACAAGCGCACTGTCTCTAATATGCGCAATGTTTCTAAAACAGCGCAATGTCTGTAATAAGCGCAGTCTCCAATAAAGCGTATTGCCTCCAAGAAGATGCACTATCTCTAATAAGCACATTGTCTCTAAAAAGCGCACTGCCTCTAACAAGCGCGTTGTCTCTCATAAGGCCCGATGTCTCCATTAAAACTCACTGCCTCTAATAGGTGCACTATCTCCAATAAGCGCACGGTCTCTAATACAGCGCATTGTTTCTAATAAGTGCACTATCTCTAGTAAAGCACACTGTCTCTAACTGAGCGAACTATCTGTAATAAACGCGCATTGTTTCTAACAAAGCGTAGTTTCTAAAAGGCACACTTTCTCTAATTGAGCGCGTTATCCGTAGCAATCAATTATTTTAAATAAAACTCACTGTATCCATTAAAGCGCACTGTTTTTAATAAAGTGCATTACCTCCAATAAAGGGTACTGTCTCCAAGAAGCGCACTCTCTGTAAAAATGGCACTGTCCTTAATAAGCGCACTTCTCTCTTATAAAGTGTTTGTATCCAATAGAACACACTGTTTCTGATATGTGAACTCTTTTATGTACGCAACCTTTCAACATATTCTTGTTTTAATTAGGACCCTTTGGTGACGGCTTTTATTTGTCCAGAAACTGAATGAACGTGTTCAATACTGAGCAAGCAGTACAATCTACCCAAAACAAAAACTCATTTTCCGAGCCTAGTGGCTTATACGGCCGACTTTTATCTCCGGATTAATTTGTGTTAAGCGGATGACAACAAACACAACAACAACACAACAAATCCTTTTATTTCCCCTACTGATTTACATAGCAGAATTAACAAAAATAAAGTAAAGAAATAGAGGGGACTGGCCGCGATGAGAGTTTGTTACTCTTCCTGCATGGACAGGACACAAATCCATCGCAGGTTAGTCCATAGCAGTAACTGGTACTTGTTTATACAGCTGAGTCGACTGAAGCATGTGGAGTAAAGAAGACAACACAGTAGTCGGGCCGGAGTTCAAACTCACTACCTTTGGATTGCGAGTCAGACACGATAACCACTCGACCACTGCGCCGCCTGACAAAACAAACCACGTAATAATCAGTCTGTTTGAAACGGTCTGTCAAAAAAATGAATAACTTGATATACTGTTTTAAAATTTTTAGCTTTTTTAAATGATTTTGGTATTAAGAATAAGATCTCCTGTCACCTCACTCCCACACATTAACTTGTAAACAAGCTCAAATTTTGCAAATTTTCCTTAGCGACGGAGTCTCTGGGCCTTTAAACGGACAACAAGGCGAAGCCATATTTCTCACCTGATTAAATACGAACATAAATCACCAGTTTACAGCGGATTAAACTAGTAATTATCTCCAAATCCATAGGAATATTTGTCATCACCAACTTTGAAAGACAAAACGCGACATGTCTAAACGCGCCCTTCCCTTCATTTTCTGACGGTCGGGTTAGAGCACGTTTCCAAGCTTTTTCATTCAGTCAATTAAAATGTTTAAGAAAAGGTTTCTGATTATGAAGTAAAATCAAAAAACCAGATTTCCATGAAACGAAGGAAGGAATAAAACTGAGATTGCGTTAGTTTGATAGTGTGACTTGTGACACGTCAAAATCAACAACTGATCGCAAGGGAGCATGGGGATCTTCGACTTGTCAGAGACTAGACCCTTTGGATTGGTATTAAAAGGAAAAGGAAGTTCAGAAACTCAATTATTTGCGGATGTAATAAAAAAAGCAAACGAGAGCAATGAATTGGCCCCATGACATGCGCTCACTCTCATGACACGGGATAAAAATTGCGTGGAGGAGGTAATAAATTCGCATCATTTAACGAACACAGTTCAGAGTAACCTCAGCTTTGAGCAGGACAAAAAATTTCTACCAGCCACACTACTACTTGGTGAGTTAATTCATACAATAACTTTATTTAGATTGTCAATAAGTTTACATCGACATTAGCCGAAAGATCAGAAGATTTGAAACATCCCTTATTGGCCCTTATTGTCAATATTCTGTGCTTTTTGAGAGAAAATGCGTATGATTCCAGTTTGCTCGATTTGACTCAGCTAGAAGGCAAAAGTAAGATACTTTTATTTAACGTCGATAGTTCTGTCAACTCTGAAGGCTGGTATCAAAGCGCTGACTTGGACAGTGCACCCTTTACACCCCACACTCTGTCAGTTCTTCGTTCTAAGGGTATTTAACCCTTTCAGCCCCAGCCAGTTAATCAGTATGTAAATTCTCCTTACATTATCCACACAAAACAAGTCATTTGGTAATGACAATAAAGCAATTGATCAAAACACAACAATAAATTTATCAAAGATGATTTATTCAAATAAATGCCTCAGGCTATCTGAGAAGGCAGTTTTTTCAGTATGTCAGTGTTATACCAGTTAGAGTATAATTATGTACTTGCATTGTAATTAGTATAATACTGAGCAGGCTGAGAACAAACATGTATGAATCAGTTACTGATTATCATGATCAAAATTAGGGTTCTGCTCATCAAGACAAAACTACTTCTCAATCTATTTCCAAATGTCTGGTTCTAAAATAAATACTAAACAACTAATAAATGCTGAGTCAAAGACCTGCAGTTATACATGTAAATCAGATACTCAATAGTGAAACTTCCACAAACAACGCTATGCATTCACAGTTTGGAAGCCACAAACTTGTGCTGTAAATTTAGATACATGTTAAACCTTAAAAATGTGACACAAAAAACTTATTTAGGGGGTCTACAAATAAAGTAAGGTCTGATGTCATCACTTTTGATGTCACAATGTTCTCATGTGTCACAAGTGGGATTGTTAGAACTTTGCAATGACTTCTCGGTGAGGTTGATTGGCCAAGAATTGTTGGAGCTAGGACAAAAAATCTGTCACAATTTTCCCCAAAATCACTTGAAAATTTTGCTGACCAAGTAGCCTTTCTTTTTGGCTCATTTTGCAGTTTGGTTTCCAAGCTGGATCAAAATATATGTACCGAACATAAGAGCAAATAGAGGCCAACAATATCACAGAGAGAAAAGGAAAGAAGAGAGAATTAAAAGCAACCCAAGCGAGGGCAAAAATCAAGATTTTGTTACAAAACAAAATAGAAAACTATCTCCAGTTTTTGGCTTCTGTGCATAACTCCAAAATCTAGCAGTTCTTGTTGTGCTTCGATCAAATGAGTAGAACACCTCAACATTTGCCATTCCAAAAATCGCATTTTCAACAATGCCTAAAATACCAAATTTACAGGTAAACTTTCTGTTTTTCGGTAGAAATTCCGTGATTAAGGGGTTAAACCCAGCAACCAACTTACCGGTAACAATTTTAAAACAAAATGAAAATGTTGGAAATGATGTAGTAAAGATGACAGTTCAGGTTTTGACCTGACAATGACTTTACATTCAGTGATTTGGTCATACACTGTACATAGATAGTCATAGTGGAAAGGTTTCTAAGTATATATTATTATAGCTTACATGGCTCCACGTAAACTACATTAAATTTATGGATATTTGGCTTAGCCCTTTCACTCCCAGCATGTTTATCAACATCTATCTTCTCCTTACAGTATCAATATAATTTAAGTCGATTGGTTGTG
>JAOEHT020012051.1:0-14930 GCA_025448195.2 Parazoanthus atlanticus | reverse complement strand
CGAAGAGGGGTTTGAACTGGATTGATGCTTAGGAAACTATGTATTTTTAACCCAAGAAAAACAAGACCTTTTAAGTACTTTAAAATGTGAAACATATTCCAAAAGAACTACTACAGAAAACTCTAAAAGTTAGAAACCGTTTGTTTCAATTCTACCATAGCATGAAATTATTTTTCACCTTGCTAATTAACTTCAACTCGTTTTATGTTTTTACATGTAGGTTTCCAGAGATTTTTAGTTCGTGCAAGAAACGATCCGGTAAGTTATTTCAAAGAACTTTGTTCGCATAATTATTTTTTGCCTTTACTTACTGCTCACGTCTGTTAATGAATTTTCTGTAATTGGAGTTTCTCAAAGAGGATTGAGACATTGTAGAGGAAGATGGCATTCCACTTTTAAAACATAAACAGTGAAGCTGTGCATGGAAAACAAACGGGTGAAGCGACTGAGCGACGCAGAGCTGCAGCAAAATACAATTTGTGATTGTTCGCTGTCTTTTGAAATTTCGTTTGCTTCTTTGTTAGTGCCAAAAGTACAAACCATGGCTCGGCTCAACCAAACTCTCCATGACGGTTTTCAGGCCCCCTCTACCAAAATTAACCTTTGTGCCATTGGTCGTTTAAAGTCAACGGAAGTGACGTAAGAAGCGTAATCAGAAGAGTTTTTTTGTAGATTTCGTAATTAAAGACGACAAATTTGAAAACTTGAATTAAAACCACAGGTCGCCCAAGCTCTGAATTCGTCTGTAGATAGCATAGTAAATAGTTTAGCATTTAAGAGACTATATATGGCGAATCACTGTTGGTACAAATATTCAGCTAAATATAATGAATAAACAGTAATGTTGCACTTACCTGTTTGTTTTGTCATTATGTTCTCCCTTTGTTAGTTTGCGGTCATTCTGTTCACTCGCGAAATTTCCCCCTCTTAAATGCCAAACTATTTACTATGCTATCTATAAGCGAACTCAGAGCTTGGGCGACCTGTGTTAAAATTTCAACTGTCTGCTATTACGTCTCGATAGAGAAAATGAAGAAGCTCAAACTTGCACTTAAGTCATCTTTTGGAACCGTTGTTTCGAAATTTGGGAAGAACACTGTGTTACAATTACTTTGTCTTTCATGGATTTTTAATCTGAGCGTTTGTTAGGAAATAGAGGGTTTAGAAATGATAGAGACCGACTGACTTGCCGCCGTACCCCGTCTTCAAAATGCTCAAATATAAATTGAAGTTTTGCCCAAAACTTCGCCACATTCTTGAAAACTACAACAAAGACCATCTGAATAGGGTTCCACGTTACTTCCCGTGACTGTAATATATGCTTTATTGAGGTTCGCGCGAATACTTTGAGAGTTACGCTATGTTTAGTGAGCGCGTGCAAAGATTTTGCGCCCTGTAACAAAATTAGCTTTCACGCCAATATCTGTGCTATCGAACGTCTAAACAGCATTTATTATTATAAATAGTTTTACTGACTTTCTTTCCCACAGAACCTTGCTCGTGTATTTGTAAATAAGCTGTGCGAAGAAATTATGGAAGGCAGCATTGAAGAAGTAAAGAAATCAATAGAAGAAGGAACCAACATAAATGCCGTAGATTCTGAAGGACAATCACCCTTACACTGGGCTGTGCAGTGCGGACAGTTAGATATCTGCAGAGAGCTGCTTGAAAATGGTAGCATCGTTGATTGTAAAAACACGGATGGTTGTACCCCATTGCACGAAGCAGCAAAGCTTGATGAATGCGAGATAGCAGATCTTTTGGTTAGATATGGAGCCAACGTTAACGTTCAGGACGATGACGAAAAATACAGCCCTCTTCACTGGGCTGCACAACAAGGCCACACAAATGTAACTGTTGTGCTAATAGGTCTTGGCAGCAACCGTGAAAGTCAAGACAGTGAGAAGAACACTCCCTTGCATCAAGCAGCAATGAATGGCCACACAGAAGTAGTTGAGATATTGATTGCAAACCAAGCAAACATGATGGCAGTTAATGACAACAAGTTTACTCCGTTACACTGGGCTGCTCACAACAGCCATGCAAGCACCGTTGAGTTTTTACTGGAAAGTGGAAGCAGCTCGGAGAGTCAAGACCAGTGGGAGCGAACTCCTCTGCACTGGGCTGCCATGCATGGTCACAGCGAGACAATAGATGTCTTGATTAATAAAGGAAGAGCAGATGTACATGCCGCAGACGTCAATGGTTTCACGCCTTTACACTGGGCTGCACATGAAGGTTTCGTTGAAGCTGCAGTGGTACTAATTGACAACCAAAGCAGCACTGAATCTAGAGACAAAATGGGAAACAGTCCACTGCACAGAGCAGCATCAAATGGAAAAACTGAAACTGCGAGTTTGTTGATTGATAATGGAGCCGACAAGGAGGCAGTTGGAGAATACAACTACACACCGTTACACTGGGCGGTAAATCAAGGTCACATCAGTTTGGTTCAACAGCTTCTGGAGTACGGGGTAAATGTTGAAACCAGAGACCTTGACAATAACACTCCGCTTCACACCGCTGCCAGTCACGGAAACGATAAAATGGTAGTACTTTTGTTGTCGAACAAAGCCGATGTGACTACTGTGGCCAACGAAGGAAGCACTGCGTTACACTTGGCCGCAGACATAGGTGAAGAAGGTCACGTCATGGTGGCCGTAGAGTTACTGCATCACGGTGCAGACCTTGAATGCAGGAGGGATGATGGCGATACTCCTTTGATAAGAGCGGCCTCGTTCGGTAAGATTGAAATAGTGAAACTCTTGGTCGACGCAGGAGCGTACATTACGGCTGTTGGTAGGGCAAATTATACTCCGCTTCACTGGGCTGCACAGTTAGGGCACACAGAAATGGCTGAAGTGTTCCTAACGTACCTTAAGAATGTCGATCGTCGAGCCATTTACAAGAACACCCCTTTACATTTGGCCGCTCAAGAAGATCGCCAGGAGGTAGCACAGCTTCTGCTTGCAAGAGGCGCCGACGTTAATGCAAAAACTGAAGATGGCAACACACCCCTTAAGTTGGCTTTAAATGCCGGGCACAAAGAAATGGTTGATTTATTACGAGAGAAAGGAGCCAATAGTGTTGAAGAAGTATTTCTAGAGGACGCTGCGCGAGGTATTGAACGTTTCGTTTCTGGCGTTAAAGGTATTTTTGACAAGTGGTAGTCTTTAGAAACACGTTTTAAGCATTGCAAAAGGAATACTGTTAAAGATTATAAAAACTTTTACTGTTTTTTATAAGAGAAAAATCAGTGATAACTGCTCTTGTTCCTTGATTAGATGTTTGTAACACAGAAGATCTGTTTCCCCCAAATACATGTGTATAGAATGACAAGGGCTGACAGCGGAAAGTCAAAGATTGGTTATTCTGATTCTTATTCTTCTTTTTATTTTTATTATCATAGTTACCACTAGCTTTGTGGTCCTATATATGTCTTCAATTTGAGCAAAAAGTTGTATCTTCATGGTTTGTCCTCAAAAGCAATTTCTATTGTGTTCACCGTGATTCAACCTAGTTCGTATAGAATCGAGCGAGGTATTCTTACTAACAAGCCGAGTTTTGCTGCAAGTTGATCGACTAAAAAAATGTTTAGGAAAAAGAGACATGCGATTGTTAACGGTATTCAGACGGGGCATTTTTGAGGTTTTTGGAATTGGGAGGGGGGAGGGGAAAGTGGGGGACTATTGCAATAAAACTTGGCAGTTAAGACCCGTTTAGACGAATCTAATATTGTCCAACATTATTGGTAAACGTAATGTTGGACAATGCTGGAAGAGATGTTTGAACCAATCATCGTCCAATATCATCCAACACGGTGTTCAAACGGATCCAACATCTTGCGTCCAACAATGTTTGATGTTACACCAGCACTTTGGATTCATTTAAACGGACTTTTAGATATTAGGTTGTTTTAAACTAACTATTATGACATAGTTACATTCTACTCTTGACGTCATGTCTAAAAATCAAGTTTTTCAGAAAAAAATCTTCCGTATTATTTGCGTTTGAACACCAAATTAAAGCAACCTAATTACAAGAACTGTCACCATGTGCATGTGCAATCATATGGTAATGAAAAATTTAAACGATAATGTTTGAAGTTGATATTGGTAACTTAGGGGATCGTGGAGAGGGCTTGGTGATAAGGATTGTCGCGTGCATTCTGAAATTTCTACCGGTATTTGAAAAAAACCCAACAAAAAATTCACACGAAAAGTCAAAATATTTATCATGACGTCATCGTAACGACATCCAGATGCCATCTTTGATTTTATATTGGAACACTATAGCGCAATTTGATGACGTCAAAATTGCCTTAATTGACCCGAATACACTTTTCGGGGAATTTCGCACAGAAGTGTAAAATATAGTAAAACAGCCAAAAAACGGCAAATGACCAAGTTTCCACCCCATAAACTAAAGATACCTAATTCCTTGCTAAATGTGAGGAAAGCCCCTCAAATTTACACTGATTATCTTGATAGTAAAAACGTTGCAAATCTTTGACTGAAATTGTGAGGGCACGCTGCAACGTTGTTCAAAAAGTCCAGACATAAATAATTTTAATATTAAAACCTTTTTTCATAGAAAGTTTATTGTCCCAAAAACTAACTTTTTAAAAAAAACACATTTTATGACATTTTTTAAAAAAATTAAAGGACATACTTAGAAACAAAAATGACTTTTATGTTACAATTTTGTAATCGACTAACGAAACATATGTTTAACTGAAACTGGAAAATGCTCTTTGTTATTCAATTTGTGTAGAAAAAACAACCCCATTCGAGAAGAATGAATGAAAAATATCACGAATTTTTGATGAAAGTGGCGTAATTTCGAAATTCTCCAAAGTCTTTCCGAACATTTTTTGAATACTTTCCAAAGATTTTGAGAAGATTTTTGCAGATTTCCGAAGATTTCCAATGATTTTCCGAATATTTTCCGACATTTTCCGAAGATTTGCGAAGACTTCCGAAAACGACTTCAAAACATTTACGAGGAAATATAATGAATTTCTTCTGACATAGACTGTACGTTTTTCGAATAGTTCTGGCCAAACATTAAAAGACCTTTGTAACTATATTTTACATTTATAAATACTGTATTTCGTCTATTAAGCCCCCAGCCTCTAAAAAGCCCCCTCTTCTAAAAAGCCCCCAGTCTGTGGTGCCAACAATTTGACAAGGCCCCAGCCTCTAATAAGCCCCCCTTTTAAAAAGCTTCCAGTCCGTGGCGCCAAAAATTTAATAAGGCCCCAGCCTCTAATAAGCCCCCTCTTCTAAAAAGCCCCCAGTCCGTGGTGCCAACAATTTAACAAAGCCCCAGCCTCTAATAAGCCCCCCTTTTAAAAAGCCCCCAGTCCGTGGCGCCAAAAGTTTTTAAACCCCCACCCCTAAGACCAGTGTTTTCTTTAATAAAAACTGTATATGTTTCAGTGCAGAAATGTGAGTGTTATGCAGCAGCTTGCGGGTGTACACAGTAGTTTTGCTTAGTTATATACATTGAATTTATTTCAAATTGCTGAATGTTGCATTCCAATTCCTTTGGCAGGCTTTTCGAGATTATGAATAAAACTAATTATGAATTTCTAAAGACCAGGAAAATTTATTAAGCCCCCCAGCCTCTAATAACCGCCCTTTCTAGAAATCCCCCAGTCCAAATTCACTGAAAAAATACGGTAAATGAAATACAGACAGCAACAACAACAACAACAACAACAACAACAACAACAACAACGTTTGACCATTCCAGTAATTTACATTATTTTTTCAAAAAAGAAAGCAGAAAAATAGATTGATGGTTTTGGCCACAAGAAATAACCATAGGGTTAAAAATGCCAAGTGGCCATTTTGCTTAAATGTGTTTTTAACCCCTGAGGTGGCAACGATTTGCGCCTAAAGGGTTAAATTACAATAGATGGTCGGAGAACAAAGAAAGCAGTATATACAAAGACAGAACAAAGAAAGCAATATACACAAATACAAAACTTTGCATTAAGCCCCCCGGGGGGAGTACTCCTATAGTAGGAGGTCGGGGGTGCTCGTCGTATTTTTTATGGGTTGAAATTGCCGATTCAGTATTTTTAGAGGTTTGCTTAGGCAATAGCGGAGTGTCAAAAAAGTCTGGTATTTTTTACGGGTAATCTAGGCGCAAATCAGGATCCCGACCTATTTTCCCGGACTTGGTCTTGAATCGATCCGTCGAGCGAACAAAGTATACTGGTTACAATAAATGACATCCAATTCGTACATGTATTTCAATGATAGATCATCTCAAGTATATGGTATATGTTCCGGTATTTTTTAGGGTATTTTGAGTCAATTTGATAGAGGTATTTTTTGGGTAGCAAACTATCTAGGTATGGTATTTTTACGGTGTTTTGTCCGATTTTCCGGGAGTACCCCTCCCGGGCATTAAGCATTGGTAGGTTATTTAGGAAGTACAAGAGGGTTCAGAATGCATGAATTCAAAACAAGAGTTATTAGTATCTAGCAGTATACTGTGCTAGCAGTAGCAGCGAATATTGTAACGTTGTGCAGCAGAAGAAACAATAAAATCCAAAAACTGAAACCTTCCGTGTTTTTACAAAACAAACAAAAACACTTTTATAATCTTTTTCAACATTGAATTGAACGGGAGAAAAAGGTTTACAGATTGAAGTGCTAGAACAATACGATAATAGCCGACGTTATCCAACAACATTTTTCCAAACTTTTAAATGTTTTCTTTTGAATATTATTAAAATTGTCAACTGTTTGTATCTAAATAAAGCTAGAAAGATTGTGGTAAGAAAATGTTAATCTGAACAAATTGTTTACCAAAATTTTCTTCACTGCTGATGAACAGCGGGCGGTGCAAGATGCATAAAAAGTATCGGTTTGGAGAACCGAGTACTTGCTTTCGGATTCTCGTGGCACTTGCTTGCAGTTTTTTGTGTAATAGTTCTCCGATCGCATAAAAAATCGTTCAATGAGTAAATCCAGTAGGTCTTGTTTAGATCAAGTCAATATTTGTACAGATATTTTCAAGCTATGAACAATTGATCTTAAGTCCTCGTCACTGCTAATTCGAGGATGGGCAACTATAGTTTTCTCGATTAGTTTCATTCTTTAAGCTTGCTTGCACTTGGTGTTACATATCATAACCCTCGGAAAAAAGGCGTCCATCTTGGAAACAAACAAAACTGATATATTTATTAATATCTAAGACTGAGCACATAGCATTGTTGAGGACCTGGCTATCTCTGTGCACTCCCAGTGCAGAAATTTTTTATCTTGCCCCGGCGCTAACAAAAGACAGTAAATTTCTTTCTACGGGAATCGTAAGAACAACCATTTCTTTTTTAAATATAAGTATCTATTTTTGTAATATTCCAAAACTGAAACAAGAAGCTAGTGACAGAAAAGGTGGCTTTAATAATACATGTCACCTTTAAAAGTATCAGAATGCCAAAGGCATACCGTTAAATTTTTGCAAACTGCTTTACCGGTGAAGAAACGGATGACTCCACAAGTAAGATACAAAACTGAAAATTTGGAGATCTAGGATCATGTCACGTGACAATTGGCGTGGCCAAGTGAGTTTACACGCAGGAGATACTATCCAACTGATATCCTTTGAATTCAAAGCAAACTGAAGTTAAACTGTAGCAAATTAAGTTTCTTTAACAACGGCCTTGAAAGAGAGTGTATTATTGGGCCCTCAACAATAAGCGCTATTTCGGTCTGCTTTTGCGTATCGAGTCCTTACTAACATGGACCCTCTACCGAATCACACTGCCATCATATCCTCAGGGCAGGTCGACACTTTATCAGGCTGACTCGTGTGATACCGCTTCACTGAAAATCTTCACTTCATCTGCACTTCATGGAAGACATGGAGCACAGGCGGCCCAAGCTGCCATTGGGATTTTATTTGGATGTATGGGAAATTCGAATTACTTGGGTGTTCGGTTACATATCGCGATTTTAAACAAGTATATGGGAAATTTGAATTTTCCCCTATAATGTTATGAAAAACAATAAAATTCACCATTTACCTCAGGTTTCTTGTGTAGTTGTCACTCCTTGTGTTTATGGCAGGTTTTGAAGTGGTTTGGACGCGAATTGAGTGACTGTTTTTCAATTTTCCCGCAGTCCCTCAATTAGCAGATATTTTCACGCGCGCAACTTTTAGCTCAACATGTACCATTCTCCCGGTTTGCCACTTGGGGAGTGGGGAGAGGAAACAAACAAAATGACGGACACCGAACATGGTATGATTTTTCCAAGATTGTTGTACGGTTTTATAACTTGACTCAAAACGCTACAACTTTTTTCGAGTTGGATGCAATAGTCGTAGGCAAGTTGTAGACTTGATTTACACGACACAATTCGTGTCCCAAGGGTGGCGTAAGCAAGTTGTATGCGAGAGTTGTAGGCGACAGTTCTACCGTATAAATCGGTCTTCTTCAGTACCACAAGTTGAAAAACGGTGAAATTCCTTCTCAATAATTTCAAATTTCTACAAAATAAAACATATTTTTACTTTTATAATCAAACGATTCTATAATAATAGAAATAGGTATAACGTTAACAGTAATAGTCTTCATCATTTCAGAAACAGATTTACTGTCCCTATCGCTTTTATGTTGCTCTTTAAGCAAATCGATTGTACTGCCGAAAGTTCCTAATTTCTTATGGTACTTGTTCAATTTTAATTCAACCTGTCAATTAAAAAAGAAAATAAAGTAGGTTAGAAATTCGTGTTCTATAAGAAAGATCTGCACTCGAGCATTATTTTCATCAAAGTAAGCGTGACTGATAGTTTTTAACGTTGCTGATCCATTCTGTTCAGTTTAACTTTCAACAAAATCGATGTTTCGTAAAAACTGGACTTGTAACCAGGTGAAAACAAAATAAATATTTTTGTTATATATTAGGATATGCTAAAAATCCAGACGTTTCGACTATCTCTCTAGCCTTCATCAGGGGAAGCGAAACTTGATGATAAATGTATCTCGTTTTTAAGAAAGTGTAGGGTCTTTTAGAAAACTTATTTTTCAAGTTAAGTACGTTTTCCCGAGTAAGATGCATCGGATGGCCTTGGTCCTACCCTTTGTAATTCACAAGTAAAGAACAGTATTTAGCGTCCTTAGATAGGTTTTAGAGTCTTAAGAGCCCTTGTACACAGTATTGTAAGCCGATATCTTTAAGTTCTTCATTTCGTGGACGTCAGATAATGCAACACTCAGACACAACATTCCAAAAACGTTTGACTCTTCAGATTTTATATTAAACAGTTGGTCATACCTTTGCCACTCGATCCTCGTAACATGAGATAAAATTGTTGAGATCCTGTATTTCTCTTCTAAGACTTTGAATTTTCTCATCCCTTTGTTGGGATGCATTATTCATCCTGTTGACATTTCTGACAATGCCCTTCATGTCGTCTTGAACCTCTTTAACCTTCTCCGCATCCAATTTTTGAGACTCCTCCAATGCCTTCAAGTCAACAGTAAGTGTATTCCTGAGTCCAATTACCATTTGCAGCTCAGTATCACGCACAATGGCCAAACCATCTGAGAAGAGTTCTGTCAACTCCTTAAGTGCGTTCTGGGCGACTCTATCTCCTACAAATACAGGATCATTCAAAAGATCTCGGAGATAACCTTCTGCATCTGTCTTTTCAATGTTGGAGAGCTCGTGGTTAGGAGCATGCGCTCAGAGGTTCCTCACCTTTTCTCTTACATCGAACCACAACGGCTCGGTTGACGGGGGGAGCAATGAATGGACACCACTCTAACAAGTTCATCAACCCTCCCAAGTCAGTGGACCAGGCATCTCTGACGTCACCTTTCAGCGTCCCCAGGTGGGGCATAAAAACTTTGGCCACCTCCCACGGCTCTCGCCACCAGTCCCTCCAAATAGAGTTGCTCCAGTCGATTCTGGACTTTGCACCCAAGTGTAGCCTCTCCAGTTCACCTTGAAAATACCAAATATTGTTTATATCATACACTTTATATATTTCCTTCTTTTAATTGGTCGAGTTTTTCTGAGAAGACCTTGTAAACCTAATTGCAAAAACCCAATGAAATGAAATGTACATGATAAACATTTATTGAACTCGGTTATCACAAAATATTGTGATTCTGTCAGCGTCTTGCAATTCAATTATTTGTCCCTGCCTTCGGCATCGGTAAAATAATCGATTGCTTGCCACTGACAAATCACAATGTTTTGCTTAACCAAGTCAATAACTATTTGAAATATGCTGTTGTGAGGCCCCTAAAAAGTTTCGTACCATTTTCACCACTGGGTGATTCGCCCTGAGGGACACATTGTTAATCTACTGAGAGGGAGTCGGAGGATTTGAAGGGAGGGGTTGGGGTAGGGCTCGCTCAGTTAAAATAAAAGGGGAGGATAGATTCCACATTATTCCTCATTTGGATACAAAACAGTTTGATATTTTTGATATGGCTGCTAGTTTACATATCATAATCATGTCAGTCTGCAAGTGTGAAACTCGACGCCGTAACAGCAGCATCACAAACATTGATTTTGAAATTACAATAGTTCGATCTTTGTCATCGTCGTTAGATTCATCTGAAAGATAAAGATCAACATCATTAAAGCCGTCTTCTTCAAAGGAGAGAATTGTTTAAAACAGCGAGGACGTCTTGTTCTTGACGTTAGTGTTAAAGCAGATTATTGAGAAGACTAATACATCCAGAGTTAACATACATAAAGTTCCCTTACCTTTCCATGTTGCACAGTATGCACACCAAGCAGGAGCAAAAGGGCAGAGGCACGAACCGCATGTTCCTCTACGCCTCCTGGGGTTACATTTACAGGGCACACAACTGAGTGGTCCACCAGGGACACAGACACATGGCCCACAAGTGCTGAGAGGAGGATGTGCAACTAGGCCATGATGCCATGCTTGCATATGATGTTGAATCGAAGGTGAGATTCCACTCTTGGTAATTAGTATTCCACGTCCAACCTCAAGCCAGTCTTTATACTCTCTCTTGTCCATGTCTGTCACCCAGCCGCCACATGCCATCTTGAGAATGTAATATATGATGTCTCCAAACAACTTTTTTTCTTTAAACTGGCTGAAAATGAAGTAATTTGTTATTTATCCATGGATATGTTTTGCAGTTGGTTATATCAAGTGTCATCGACACTAGAAAAACTGGGTTTTGTTTAACAATCACGACTACGAACAAAAAACAACGATCACGAACACCAACACGAACACAAAAACTCAAACTCAAACAGAAACACAAAACAACACAAACACAACACAACGCAAACACAAACTCAAACAAACACAATTACAAACACAAACACAACACAAACACAACACAATACAAACATAAACACAAACTCAAAGGCAAACACAATTACAAACACAAACACAAAACACGAATCAATGAACACAGACACAAAGACAAAACACAATGAACACGAACACGAAAAATTTCCGAAGGTTTCCGAAGACTTTCCGAAAATTCGTGTATTTTGGCTATATAAGTCATATAATAAAAATAACATTACACGGCGACCTGTTTGAATATATGAATTTTAATTCTTCGTGTTAAAAATGTTTTACTCGCCACGCTTGTTCATAAATAATGTTTTTACCATTCGATATGAAATTCTTTAAATCCTATTTTGATTAATTTTTCAAAAAGAAATCTTAAAATACTTGAACTTTTGACCGTCACGAAAAACACTTCATTTTAATAAAGCCAATTTATATATCCAGGAGGCTGATTTGCATGGTTGGACAGCATAAAATTGCAGGTGAAGTTTCAGACTATGTGCTTAGTAGATACCTTTGAACTACACACTTGTAAACCAGATTTACAATGTGCTTAGTGTAAGTTATGATTCAACGGCTCTTCGCCAGTACCCATAAAGAGTTAAAGCGCGAAAAGATAAAAGCAATGCCATTTTTACAACAAAATTTCCGATTAACAGTGAATTAATTCGGTCATTCTTCACTTCCGCTGTTACCACGTTCCTGTAAACGTGCTGCAGACCATATTTTGATACTTTGTTTTTATACTTTCCTGTAATCATAACTGGAAAAGTCCATTTTTGCAGCGATGAATTAAAATATCTCGTGACACATTCAGTCATATCATCTAGACTGAAACAAGCTGGTACGTACTGCTATTAAAACGATAAACAAAATATGTAAAGTCTTTAAAGACTTTTTAAAATATGGCGAGAACATGGTTCTCGCGCTTGTTCACCGCTGTTAAGATTGTCTTAGAAGAGCATAACAAAAGTAACATATAAGTGGTTTACTTACTAGTCCAGTTCTATGTCCACAAGTCGTAACAAATTACAATACTATCGGCTAGCTTTCTCCTCCATCACAAAATGCAAATGAAGTGAACTCAGCCGATTTAGGGGGCATCGACAAAACAAAAACATTTTTTAACGTCCAATGAACGTCACGGGGGGTGCAGGGGTGGACGTTAAGAAAATATATTTTTGAAATAATTAAAAGTTGTAAGTTTCTTTGTTGTAAACATCAACAAAGATGTAAGTTTGTCAGACTGCGTATATTATCAAAATATAAACTACTGGTATAGAAATTTCCTCAAGTTCGTGAGAAAACATTGCATATTATTTTAAATGCCAGTGTCTGTTCAGTGCAGAAAGAGTTCTTCTATGAACCGGAACAATTTTTGTCCTAACGACTGGATAAAAAAAGCCAGTCAGGTTAATTCGTTAAACGCAGTCCTTTAAAATAGAAAGCACCAAATACTATCATCGTTTCTGCTACAAAGTCTAATGTTTAAAGCACTTTCAGGCTTCCAAATATACAGTTTATAAACCGTACAGATGAACGTCGAAACTGCCAGACTAAAGACGCTTGCCATCGAGTACTTTTTTTAAATTCATATATTGTGTTGGTTTATAAAGTATGTTCTCTTTTAGTTTTACAGCAAATGTATGGAGTGGACGATAAGGCGGGAGGGGGGAGGGGGGTTAGTGTTACAAACTAAAAATATATTTGCTTAATGTTTTGTTTCGAGTCAAGATACGCTATAGCATGCTTTCATACCAACAACAATCATCGTTTTATATCGGCATTCTATTGATTCCTTCATAACAAAGAACTGGTCAAAGTTCGTGGAATATCGGAAGCCCCTCGGTTCTAGTCTGTTACTTATCGGGAATTTTCCCTGAAACGACATTTTTTTGTGTGAACATGTCTGTCTTGTCTCGCTTGCTCTCCATTCCTCCTTTGAAAAACCCCACGGAGCTTTGTGGAGGAAAGAGTGCTCGAGATCAACCACAGAAATTTCTTAACAAAATTTTCGATTATTGTGAAAACATGATAGCATGTCAATACCGCCTGCCAATACCTTCACCATTGCTGGTGACTTTAGAGATGACGTCAGTGCAGTTGACCTGCGATTCGGTTGAAGGAAGAAGCTTTGTTATGCTACAAACCAAAAAGATATTTACTTAATGTTTTGTTTCGAGTCAAGATACGCTATAGCATGCTTTCAAATCAACAACAATCATCCTTTTATATCGGCTTTCCATTGATTCCCTCATGACAAAGAACTGGTCAAGTTCGTGGATCCCTCGGTTCTAATCTGTTACTTCCGGAAATAACTTTTTTTTTGTTTTTGTGCAGACATGTTTGGGCTAAAAACATCCACATGTTTTAAACCATTGATGGTAAGGACCTTCACAAAAGCCAGCTTTTGAGGACAAAACCTGGTCGGGACTATTGTACAAAAAGCCAGAAATTAGGACACAAATAAGGGTACTAGCCGCCCTCAGAGTGATACTACCACTACCACTACCACTACCACCACTACTACTACTACTACTACTACTACTACTACTACTACTACTACTACTACTACTACTACTATTGTTACGATTACAATTCAATACTATATTATTATTATTGCTACGACTACTACTACTATTAGCTAGTAGCTTGCATGAATATCTAACTAAATTATATATTCGCAAAACAAACCGTATCACATTATGTTTCCTTCTACCCAGCTACCCCTCCTTGCCCTCACAATTTCAAATATTTAGTTAACATGTTGACTTGTAATATATTTTTAGCGCCATGCAAACCAAGGAGGCGACGCTATTTCTGCTACTCTTCAAATATTCACCGATAAACTGCGCAAATTGGAAAGAGATCTACAAGACCAGGAATACGACATGAGGAGACAGATAAAGAACTTGAATAGACTGAAGTATTATTTGTATTCTAAAGGAGATATCGAAAGGTTCGATCGAAGACAAGAAAGTTTGGAGAATTTGTTGGAGACAGTGAGAATCATGGCCAAGCTTCCACTAGTTACCGAAATGGGAGAACGTCTTCGGAACGTTACCGAAAGATTCAACGTAAGTCCGAAAAAGAAAATTTACCTACTTACCTACCTATCTACTTACTTGCTTACCTACTTACTTATTTACCTGCCTACCTACTTCTTTACTTATTTTACTTATTTATTTATTTACTTACTTACTTACTTACCTACTAACATACTTGCTTGAAAATATCTATCTTTGATTCCTATAAGGATCAATTTTTCTCCATTAGCTGTTCTTCATTTACCTTCTTCATGTACACAAGTTTATGTAATTTAATATTTACTTATTCTTTTTTGTACCTATACTTTTATAATGTATACAGTAATACTTTTTCCTACATAATTTCCTAAAACATTTTTGACCCATAATATTATAAAGTTAAAAACTATGGATAGCTAAATGGCTTGTATAGCCCTCAAAGGTTGTTTCCATTTAGCCACAGGCTACCCAAGCTTATAATTTGACCTTTTTTATGAGTTCTAGACTTCCCTGCACGGCCGACGTGGTGTACGTGGTGTTAGCCAATACGTAATGGACAATTAGTTTATAAGAGAATGTATGGGGAATTCA
>JAOEHT020012050.1:0-23798 GCA_025448195.2 Parazoanthus atlanticus | reverse complement strand
AGACGAGATATAATATATATACGTAGGCCATTGTAACGAGGCTTCGCTTGTATTTACCAAAATTGAACCTTCTCACTGCCAAGGCGTTGATGTTGCGTGTTTGTAATTGAAGTAGCCGTGCACTTGCGAAAAACGAGAGCGACGAAACAACCAGGCAAAATGCACCACCAACAAAGCCCCCAAAATGGAATGCGTTCAGTTGACCGCTTGCTATAGAAGAGTAACAGCCAACACCAGCTATAACCCAGATAAGGAAGATTCCAGCAGTGGTTCGCTTCCTTGTCACCACGGTGCGATACCGCGAGTGAGTGTAGATTGCCAAGAATCGATCGAAGCTTATTGCAGTCATAGTGAAGCAGGAAACCGTAATGAAAAAGTTGCTTATGAGGTTGTAAATAATGAAAATAATGCACATGATGTGAAAATAACTTTCAAACTGTGCAACCTGCCATGCAGTGAAAAGCGGCTGAACGAACAATCCAACACAAAGATCGGACACGGACTGAGAAACGACGAGAAGGTAGGATGGAGTGTGCAGCGACGGAGTTCTTTTGATGGAAACGATGATTAAAATGTTGCTGATTGTGGCCAGCAAAGTCAGAATACTCCTGAGCACAGACGTTGCAATAAAGTTTCTGCTATTAATGAACTCGGAAAATTCAGTGAACCTGGTAAAATTTTCATCTATGCAATTGGTTACTGAAATCATTTTCCGTTATAGGTAAGTAAGTCTTGTTTACGGCCTTCTCGCAAGAAAAACCCTTGCGTGCCCTTCCCCGATAAACAAAGTATTGAACGTTTCATCTGCTACACTTAACGGCAACAGGACAAAACAAAATATTAATTTAGCGATATTTACACTGTAGAGGTAAGTGTGTTGAGTGTATTGAACTTTGTCTCAATACAGCTTAGCCAAGGAAGTGTAAATATTGTTTGAATAGCACAACACCGACCCACTGTTAACGATGAAAGGAAAAATGACGAATTTGTGAAAGGTTTAGAATAATAAACAGATGATAATAGAGTTCAAAGAAGCAAAGTAAATTGTTGAGTTTATAGTATTAAAAACAGACAAGGATATTGTGCATTGAGAACCATGAGAACAAAGCATCTACAAAACAATTGGCGAAAGATAAACATTCTTCAATATTTATCACAATTGATAACTAATCTATTCAAGATTATGATTTTCTTCATCTCATTTGGAAATGAAAGTGCGGTTTGATCAACAAGAGTTGATATGGTATATTCTTCACTATCAGATTGGATAGACGTCTCCAGCGTTAGCCCTTCGTCAACCTTCTATAAAACTTGCAAAAAGACACTCATATCGTGCCATATAAGGCAACCTCAGCTTTTGTTGCTCAAACCACACATTTGCTTTACTCGCGGACGCGAGAAACGTCGCAGAGGAGAAATAATGTGAACACGTAGGCTATTGTAACTTTGTACAAAAACACTTGTTTTCTTTTATGAAATTACCTTTTTTAGATTAAAATTTTCAAAACACCTGCTGTGTTCTTCAAGAGAATTTTCTTTATATTCAGTGGCAATGTAATAAAACGTAACGCTTTGTAGGTTGTCAGCGGGTAGTATCATGAATATATGGGATAGTCAGAAGTTTATGATACTTACTTCAAGTGTGTTTTCTTATATAAGCATATCAAGGTTGCTTTCCATATGACCGTAAATTGTCGCAAACAAACACAAACCGGTTGCGAAGGAATGTTTGTGATAATCAACAAATGGTTTGCGGTGAAATTCAAACTGTTTGTGATGATATTTCCATATCATCTTTTGTGGATGTCGCATTCCAGGCAAACATGGCGTAAAGATAAATTATTTCTATCTTTATAGTTTGTTTGCAATCACCAGCGACACGTCTGAAAACAAATGGTAGAATGCGTTTCCATTACCGCAAAGGGTTTGCGTTGGCTCGCAAATACCCTTTCGCAGACTGTTTGCGTGTGTTTGCGACAATTTACGGCTTTGTGGAACTGAAAGCAAGCTTTAATATGGAAATTTCGCTCGTTTTGTAAGAATGAACACCAAATCAAAATCCTATCACTATCCGATGCTTTGCAATCCGCCCATTGCTCAATTCGTGACTTTTTTGTTGCTGTTTTTTCTCCCTAACAAAGTTTCAATCACCTTGATTCCCCGACTAATCTAAAAACGTTTCCGCTGCATTGCTGATGTGTTCGATAAATTGTTTCTACATTTAGAACATTTCCTCATTGCAAGGGAAAAAAATGCAAAAAAAAAAGACTTATCAGTGTCACCGCCCAGGCTAGAACTGGGGACCTTGTGCGTGTTAGGCGCACGTGATAACCACTACACTACGGTGACTATTCATGCCCGTTTATTGACATATACTTCTAACTGAATAGTTCCATGACTGCATTCGCCCACGACCATCATGTTACAAGTTAGAAGTAGGTTTGATTTTTGAACAGTTCATTTTTTCTCTCTGTCATAGATTTATTCATTTTTTTTGTAGTTACAGTAATATAAACATTAAGAGCAACTTTTATTATCTACTGTGTACCTCGTTTTCAAGAAAGGCCGGGGGTCTTGTTCGGTCGAGGTGGGATTTGGACGTGACGTCGGTCTGAATATTAAACAGCCTGTCTAGTGCCAGTGGCAGATCCATACTACTCTCCTTTCCTGATAGTGGGTTACATGTTGAGGTCGACACTTATCAAAGTTGTCATCCACTCGTAGCGGTAAGGTACAGACTCCTTCAGTGATACAAGCTGGCTTTGGTCTTCGATAATTGCTAGCGCTTCTCTTCCATTGCAGTTTTTGTGTAGAGACAAGTGCCGCGAGGTGCTTTGTAGCTCAGAAAAAAATTCAGTTTCCGTGACTCAAGCTTATAAGGTGTGGCGGAGGTCGATCAGCCTTTTGCTTCTGTCAGTGAGTCGACTTGATACTGTAAATTGGGGTGTTGGGGCTGTGCACGTGGCTTTACGCGTACGCTGGCTATCAGCTTCTGCACACTTTTGCACCCACGTATACGTACCGATCGGCGCGCCCCGTCTTAGCAGACGTGCGGGTAGACTTCACTGACGATAATATATAGTACCTATATAAGAGACTTGATTTTGCGGCAGTCTCGTCAATGCCGTATCTTGAGCATTAATATTGCTGTTGATCGAGGCTGATCTAATTGTTAATCAGTAGCTTTTGTAAAGAACATGCAGTTTTTAGCAATAGTAAAGGGGCAGTCAATTAGACCCTAGATTGGTCAAATGAATAGATCATTGTCTTATAAAATCCAAATTAGCGATGTCGTTCGGTGTTGTTGCCTCTGACTGGGTAAACTTTGCGGGTGGCAGGGCCAAAGTCAGGAGATTTTCTAGGGGAATGCGCCAGAAAAATTTAAATTTGGGTTTGTCCGAGGTTGCATTTCCCAGTTGCACTTTTAGAGCGGTGTTAAGTACAAACTTACCATTTGAAAATGACATTGAGTGATGAGAGTTTTAGTAAGTTATTCGCGATGTATTGACCATCGTAGAAGACGCGAGATGAACGATCTTGCTCTTCAAAAATGAATAAAAAAGAAAACGAAACTACTTGTCCAATTTATTGGGCACATGGGCTTCGGAACTGAATCAAGATAGTGTTGTATGCATCCTACGATATCAGTCGCTATATCAATATATAGGTACAGGAGTTTGGCAAGAAGATGACTTATCTCCACATCTCTTTATCATTGCCGTTGAATTACATGCAACTGTTATCCTCCGGGCAGGTACCGCAGTAGTACAACCAGAAATGTTCGTGTAGAAAAAGCATATTTGCTCTCAATTGTTGCAAAAGATTCGAAAAAAAATATGTAAAAAAAATGACTCTTTAGTGTCACCGCCCAGGCTCGAACTGGGGATCTTGTACGTGTTAGGTACACGTGATTCATTACTATTTTCCGCAAGGAAAATGACAATCAAGAGACTGACAGCTGTATGGAGTGTGACTATGATCTGTGCCGTGGAGCGCAGCCAGAGCAGCGAGATAACAATACAAAGAACTACCGGCGAATACTGTAATCAAATACTATGCAATCAAATAATCAAAAATCTAATTGAAAAGTCTTTCAGTATCACAAAATTGCTTCAGCAACAGCAAGCCTTTTACTAACATCCATCTCCAAATAACTCTTCTTAGATCTAGGACAAGCCCAACCAACATGTTCATCTATCTCCTCATCCGACACTTTCTTCAAATTCTTTAAACGATTCACGGCTCCTTTCTTAAGGCATTTGGTACCATATAACTTTGGATCAACATCGCAATTGACAAAAGCCTGCGAGATAATTTCTTTTACTCTAGTGTAAGTTAATGCCTTACTCTGAGGTTTACCATTAGAGGTTAAACGACATACTAATGGCTGATTTGGGTTATCCGGAATAATTTGCAACAATTTCCTTGTAATTGATAGCGGGCACACAACTTCTGACTCTGATTTAGCAATGAACACAGTGTGACCCAATTTGTGTTGGTCATTCTTTCTCTTATCGAAGAAAATTGTGAAATGCCGATCTGATATGACAATATTCTTTCTCACAATGCGAATGATTTCATCCGATCTAAGAGCTCCTGCGAAACCAACCGCAAATATAAAACAAGTTCTAATATCTAGTATAGAGGCGTTTGGCGTATTGTATTTTGTCAAAATCAAATCAACGAGATCCTTCTCGATCGGTTTCTTAACATTTGTTGGGCTCAAACCTAACAATCTCTTAGACGCTTCGACCGTTTGCCGCACAAACGAGTGGTCCGTAGGAGACGGAACACCGGCCAACTCGTGAGCCCACCTAATGCCGTACAAGGCAGCTGTAATAGGTGCAGGAGTCTTACAAGAATCAATTTTATCCCTAAGGTACAAGGATACATTCAATGGAGAAACGGGAAATGAATTACAACCAAAGGCGTCAAACTCCCACGCCTTCCATTTTTTTCCATTCATTTCGATACTTCAAATTGGTTGATAGTGCCTTTGAACGTAATTGAAAAGCAGGAAGTTTAGCAGCTAGGTCCATTAATCTAGGAGATGACAATTGCCTTGCTTCTTTCCAAATTCCTGACTGCAAAACATCTGAATGTGGCAAATTAAATAGCATAATAATAATCAAAAAATCGATGTAAACAGAATAATTAAATATGTATGAATTATCTAAATTCTACTCGGAGAGCCAACATATTAAACTTTGGTAATCCGCTAAATACCGATTCGCTACGTTTGTAAATAACACTCATTCCTCTGCCAGGAACAAACATGTCAATACTCTTTGGCAATAGCCAATACTCTTTAACAAAAGTAGCCATACATTCACCTTGACTAGGCTTAACGATGGGCCAATAATTGGCCGATTTCCATTCCGGAAGAACAATTGTGCCATACGCATTGCACGCTTGCATGTGTCTCAACACTGACAAGACCAAATAAGGTGGAGGACAAATCCAGTTATTAGTAAAACGCCAATCCTGCGTAAAACAATCGACTGCCTCCGACTCTGGGCACCAAAATTTCGAATTAAATCTTTTCAACTGAGTATTGCGGTTATCAGCCATTCTGTCGAACGGTCCCCATCGAAGGGAAATCATATCAAAATATTTAGGATTTAATTTCCAGTCATCGGGATCAACAATTCTACTAAGGTAGTCAGCCTTTGTATTTTGGTCTCTAGGAATCCATTGAGCCTCCATACAAATACAATTCCGCAAGCAAAACTGGAATATCGTGACCGCAATTGACTGCAATTCCATCACAGGACTTCCGACATGTATAATGCGAACTGCATTCTGGCTGTCAGAGAAAACTTTCACTTTCTCGTTACGCAGATGGCTGCAAAAACTTTGCAAAGCGAACAAAATAGCCCTAAGCTCTCCAAAGGTAGAACTCTTCTTTCTGTCGTGTTCATCCCACAAACCTACTGCCTGAACAGTATCTTCGCACATTACATAAGATCCGTATCCAGTATCACTCGCGTCACAACAAATTACTTTCGAACACGTTACAATTTTGTGGATCGCATAGCCATTAAATGCATCAATATGTTGAATCCAAAATCTCAGTTCGTCCAAGAACTCACTTGATACATATAATCGGTCAGACCATGAATTTCTCATTTGAACACACAAATACATTTGTCTAGTGAAAATCCGAGTGACACTGCCCATGGCCAAAGTGAAAGAAATCAAGAAACCTGCAATTCGAGCTACGTCCGAAACTCTTACATAGGGAAAATCGAGCAAGAGACCATTCAGAGCTGCTTTGGCTTTCTGAATCTTTTTCTCTGGTACAATAAAAATGGCTCGAATGGTATTCACAATAATCCCGAGCCATTCTCCGATCTGTACTGGCTCCCAACAAGACTTTTGGTTATTGGCTTTCCAGCCAGCATTGTGTAAATCAGATTGGATTGAATGGCTAGCCTCACTAGCTTGTTCTTTGGAACTACAACCAGCGATACCATCATCAATATACATAATTGACGCAATTCCCTGGAATCTCCATCTCCCTACAAAAGGTCTAAGCATCTTAGTTATGAACCAAAATTCTTTCTCAAACATCTCCGCCAAGGTTGGCAAACCTTCGTATTTGAATTTGTATGACTGGAGATATTTGTTTACCGAACGACTCAAGTCGATAACCAAACGCAACTTCTTTCCTCGTACAACTGTTAAAGGATACAGCAATATGGAGGTGAATCAACTTCCAAAATGCATCGCTTAGTTAATAATTCTTCGATAGCTCTCCTGACAAATTCATCTTCGTGTAATGCACTGTTATTATTAGGAATGAAACACGAATCTGGCATTTGCACAAAAGGTAACTTATACCCGTTATTCAAAACTTCAATAACCGTTAACGACAAATTCAAATTCTCAAACCACCACATTCTGGACTTGGCAATTCTACCCTGAACACCTTCAGACTTATCAACATGTACACTATCAACAAACTCCCCTTCTAACTGATATACATTCACTACACTCTCCACTAAATTACTATAGAGTTCATTATCGTCTTGGCTCTGCACACGTGGCAACGGAAGCACTTCCAGAGGGCTGTACAGGCGTGAGTTGTCGGAACTTGCCTGACTGGGTGTTGTGAAATCCGCCCGGAGTGTTTCTGGCTGGGCAATTTCTCCAATAATGGCCGTTTTTACAGCAGTTGTAGCACATGCGAGGAGAGAAATAACTTGGATTAACAGCAGGAACACTTGTAGCAAATTGAGAGGAAACATATGGACAACTAACTCTGGATGCACCGTCTTCTCTGACCCTACCTCTTCCATTAAAAGCTCTACCTCTGCTTCTTCTCTTATACGATCGTTCTTGCGAAATAGTTTTTAAAGCCCTTCTCATTCTTTTTTCGTCTTCCGAATCATCCGCTAGATCTTTTCTTTGATACTCATTCACGAAATCCCACCCATGCCTGTCAGCTAGTAATATTTCTTTCATTCTTACATTAATTAGACGTTTACCTTCTTCAAGCGACTCCTGAACTTGTTCCAGTTTTCTTTTCTCTAGACTAGCCAAGGCATCATCGAGAGACCCGTCAACGGCTTCAAGGCTCTTGAAATTCATCTCGTTTGACTTCTTCTTAAATACTAACTTGTCGCTGGCTTTGAGCTTCTTCACGACCCCACTCAGGGCTTTCTCCTGATCATCTCGAATTTCCCTCTTGAAGGCGTTTAACTGTGTACACACAATGTCTTGAATTCTGCCAAGAACTTGATCCAAATCTTGGACGGGTTGTTGTTGTGGTTGTTGGGATTCCATAGGTTTGGCTGAATTCGTTGCACTCCAACGGCGAAATGAATAATCAAACTGACAACACTCCTTATATACATTTTCCAGTCATGCTGTGTCACACCATTTGAAGGCTAATCAACACTATTACAAATAGAACAACGCTACATGCCGTTATGAACCGACTCTCACTTCGTTACGTCGGAAAGCTTCGATAACCACTACACTACGGTGACTATTCATGTCTGTTTACTGACAAATACTTGTAAGTAACTTCACGGCCGCGTTCGTTTACGACCGTCATGTTTCAACTGGAAATAGGTTGTCTTTTTCTCTGTCATAGTTTTGTTCCATTTTCTTATGTAGTTACAGTAATATAAACAGGATTACACGAACAGTAACTTGCATTATATACATGTGTAACCCGTTTTCAGGAAAGGGGGCTTGTCTACTGACCGGAGGTGAGACTTGGACTTGGCGTCGGTCTGACTTACAGCCTGCCTAGTGCCAGTGGAAGATCGTACTGGTCTCCTTTCCTGATAATGCATTAGGTGTCAGGCGCGTAACCAGGATTTTTCTTGGAGTGGTGCGTGTGCAAATGAAGGTGCAAACGTTTAGGGGGCCTAGGGGCATGCTACCCGGGGAAAATTTGAGAAAACTTGGACTGCGTTTCGCGCGTCTTCATGGTGGAGAAAGAGAATAAAGAGTAGTGAAAAGAAGAAGTCACTAAATCACCACAGCTTGATCTTCTAAAAATATAACATGGTGTAGTAGAAACAACATGAGAAATGTGTGACATTGGATTCAGAATATATCAAACAATCGCAGTATAAGCCAGTATAGAGGCCTTTAGAAGTGATTATACCTGAGAATGCATTTTCAGTGATTCAGTGCAACTGAACTCCACTCTTTACTGCAAAATTTCTGTACTGCAGAAATACAGCTGCACGCTAAAAGGGTACATTCCATCCTAGCTGTCTCTTTTTGTAGACAAGCTCATTTCACCTGTCTGACTGTGTTGGAGTCGTTTTTGGGTTAGAGCGTGCTAAAGAGGTGCTTAAACTCAAACATGTGGCTTCTAGTTTTGATTGCACACTAGGTTATCGATAAAACACTACACATGACAGACTGCGCACTTGCACTGAAGAGGAATAAAGTATAAAGATCGCACAACAGACAAACAAACTACTGTATAATATTTATTTAAGTGAAAAACTAGAAGAATAGCAGTTCATCTCTGTTTTTTTCTTTCTTAAGTTCACATTCTGTCAGCAGAATCGGTTCTTTCCAGGTGGACTTTTTTGGCCCATGGGGGGGGGGTTGCATTTGCACCCTTTGAACCCCCCTGCCTACGCACCTATGAAGGGAAGATAAACTGAAGCAGCATGAACTTCCATGTTTACTCAATTAAACACCACCCCTGAATAAATGCCACTTTGGAGAGCAAAAATAAGTGCCACATCCCTGATACTATCAAAAAGCGAGCATAGAATGTACAATCTAGTTTAAACCAGCTTTGGAATCTATTTTTCTTGATAACAATGTTTTTCAATTCAAAGTACATATAACAATACTTCAATGTTCTTCCACTAAGCCCAGAATTCTTGCAATGTGCAGTTCCATTGTCCAAGCTGAGAACTTCACCAGCACAAAGACACACAAGACCATAAATGACATTTCAGATATTTTTTAACTCTCTCAGCCCCAAACACACCATATGACGTATTGCTGAATTCTCCGAAACTGTCTCTATTAGTTTCCTTGTAAACAGGTTGGGAGAATTTTGTTTTCATCTTTGCTAAATATCTGTGTATGATCAATTTCTATATTCTCATTACCAAACAACTTATTTTATGTGGATAATGTAAATAGCATTTACATACTGACAAACTTGCTGGGGTTGAAAGGGTTAAAAACATGTTTCTGTTTAACTGCTATCGTTCATTAGAAATAAAATGGTTTTTAAATAACTGCTGCCCCCGAATAAACACCACACTCAAGTCACGAAATATTTAATAAATGCCACGGCATTTAATCGAGCAAATACGGGATTACTAAATTTGTTTACCTAGAAAGCTTTGCATATATCTTAAAGTTAAATTCATAAATTGGATTAAGAACTGATCTAAAACTGAGTGATAAAATATTTGTATTTGTTTTGAAAATGTTAAAGTATATTTAAAATTTATCCTTTAAAACAAGGCCTTGAAACAAGATAAAACCTTATTTGAAAACATAATACCATGCAGTGCTTTGCTGTAAATTATTTAAAAGAAAATTTCTAACATTTATTTCTTTTGTATACTCTTGACTTATGGTTTATCAACAGCTGAATACAGTCAAATATCACAAAATAGAATGAATCATATTTCAAAGAAAGTAAGGTTTTCTGGATACTAAATATGTTGACAGACAAGAACATGTTCCAGTGTATGCTGACAATACCGATTGAATGCCATAAAATACAGGTGACTGGGCTGCTATGGTGTACTGTAACAAACACTATTCACTAATAGCAGAGTTGATGAGCTAAGTGGCCTTCACATATAAACAGCCTATTGTTGTTAGTCTGGAGGCTGCTTGATGTTCTGGGCCAACCATCCATTAACATCACCCTGGGGTGCAGCTACCAATTACAACATATATTGCAAAATGTTGTAAGTTTCAACAACATGAAGTCTTGGTCCCCAAAAGTTCGATCAGATTTAGTAGGATATTCTAGTTCTCCTTCTATCGAAATTTGTTGTCCGGAAAGCTCGGTAAATCAAAATAATTTCAAAACGTTCCCACTACATCGTATCAACTATCAAGCTCAGTTCCTAGTTCATAGTGGCAACCAACAAAATACTAACATTAACGACTATAATTTATAATTGTTTGTTTTCTAAATGTATATAGACGTCTGAGGTTGATTAACGATGATACGGAGGTAGTAACATAAATCAGAGTTCTTTTGGTACATGCGTTTGCGTTACGCATACACCATAAAAAATCTCTGTTACACGTATATGGTAAAACAAATGTGACTGATTTATTCCAAACCATGCAGTATAAGGACACTATAAGTATACAACTTGAGAACAACTCGAGAACAAGCGACAAGTTCTATCTCGGGTTTATTTTTTCGCTCGAGAAACACTTTAGAAGTACAATAGCCGAAGTCAATAGCCACTGCATCCCAAGCGTATGTTTTATAAAAACAAATACCTTTACAGTCGTCGCGTCCAGATCAGAATGTACATATATAATATAAGGCGCTGGTTGTTTTTAAAAGGCTTGAGATTGAAACATAAATCAATACCGTGAATCCATTCAAGTGTGTAAACGTTTGGAACTCAAAAAGCTGTTTGTGTGTTTGATCAAGCAATATGCACGAGAAATTGCCGATGTTTGTATAATTGAGATGGGGACTTGGCGATTTCTAATCAGGGACAAAAACAAAAGGCTTATGTTCATGCAGAAGAGCCGGCCACCGTGAAATGATTACAACTTCGCGTGGTTTCGAACAACAAGACGCATTCGAATGGTTTCTCTGATCTATCGTTGCGAGCTTCTGGCGACCTTCGATATGAGTCATCACGAAGCAGTCGTTAGAATATGTACATCTTAAACAACTACCCAAACATTTCGGGGTCAAGCAAACGACCAGCAGATCAAGAAACAGATATCATCCCTCCAGTATATGGTCAGAGTTAGAGAGAGAGATCGTTAAGTACATAGCGTATGTGCTTAATGAATAAACTTTACATAGCACTAGCCGTTGTATACATATCTGCTATTGTGTCTACAGACCTCGGATTAGCTAGGCCCGGGAGTACATACCAAGAACACGCTGAGCTCTTCACTAGCGAGCTAGGTTTAATACAAACGTGCAGACCCATTGACAATACATCGAGTTGATCTATTTCACCCAGCCTTTGACCGGGTTTACTCATGGTACTTACAAATTAACCACGAATGGGTGATCAATCCTTGCGAGGATATTTTTCTCGTTCTGAACGTGTTCAACTTGCTTGAGTCGTATCACTTCACTAATGTTCATGATTTTGAGGGCATTGTAATCTGCCGTTCGCTTATCCTTGCAGAGGAGAACCCGACCAAAAGTCCCCGTGCCTGCAAAAAATTGAACGATTGAGGTAAGAGGGATATTTTAGATTGAGCTAATCAACACTCGTAATTTCTAGAGCCCCTGTATCAGAGGAAAACGAGGAAGCACACGAGATCTCATCCTTACCAAGGGTTGTTGACAGCTCAAAATCGACGAGACTCGTCTTGCGATCTTTCTTTTTCGAACCCCCAGCGCTGGCCATGTCGGAACGTGGCTTTAATGGGCAGCCCAGCACCCTTCCAAGCGCAGATCGGAGCTTTCCCCGGCTATAATTGAGTTGTTCTATTCCTGCAGCACGAGTCGTGCTCACCCAATGACACGGAGTGGCTTCGTTATTTGCAGCGAAGAACAGCAGACATCTTGAAGCATGATGAGTGATGCAAATGATTGTCTTACGGCACGCTGAGGCCCAATTGGTCGGCCAGCCTTGAACTCCAAGCGCAGTGCCCTCCCCAAGGAATCGCGATTCACTGATCAAGCGACCGTGCGCGTTCGGCCGACGCAAATCAAGTCAGCAAATATTACTGAGGATATTGTTTATTCACAATCAAGAGATGTGTTTATTGTTCTCGTGTGACAACCAAAATTGGTGAGGTCACTTGACACAAATAGGCTCAGAATTGTGCAGAACAACACTCCTGAACAATATTTGTAGTGCTGTGGCACCAGCTGAATGAGAAAGTCGCGTAAATTAGGCCTTAAGATAGTTCCACTTAAGTTATATCTATTATTTAAAAGTAAAACTGAAGTTTTTCCAAAACACTTCTGAGCTTTTATTAAAACCCGCTGCTATTTTGGGAACCTTCAATTTTCCGCTTTCTTCAACTTCCTTTTCAATTTAATGACCAGTCATTGCTGCATGCACTCGGTAATATTATATAAACATGTTTTTATTCAATGCAACAGCCGTGCGAACGATTTCAACTTAGGCGTTACGGAGATCATGCGCGCCGCAGCGCAGGGAAATTATCTTTCGACTTTCAATTTAGTTTAACTAAGGTTCCGAACAAGAGCTCTAGAATTTTAGCAAGTTTACTAATGGAGTTTCTGTTTTTACAAATGCTTTATAAACAATTTCTTTTTCAAAGACTGAGAGTTACTCAAGTGTCTGATTCAAAGCAAAAGGTCTTGTACTGTCCGGCTATTTGGAAATCTATTTTTGGAAGATCATAAAATTTTAATAATCGTTGGAATGCGGTAAAGGCAGGGTGCGTTATTTTCGTTTCCTCGAATCATTAGTCTCGTTGTTTTGTGAAATTACCCCGTAGTCATTTAGTTACATAAGCAGCGGAAGGAATGCTCCTGTGAGTGAGCAAACGTCACTTACTGTACTTGCAAACTAAAAAAAACGTCGAGAAGACGGCACGAACTTGTTTTACCGTTCTACACTGCGAGCAGTCTCGTCCTTTTCCTCAAAATCGAGGAAAACAAATGAACGAGCGGCGAAGCGTTCTGAGGACAAGGAGGCGACTACTCGCAGTCTGTTACCTTTCCAAGTTTAAAGGTACGAATCCTGACAGAAGTTTCTATTTCTAAGCAACTCTAACCCCTTTATTTAACAACTTTTTTGTCTATTCCATGTTTAGGATTATTTTTCAAATTTTTCTCTCTAGCCCAGACGTTTATGAACTACCCTGTGAGCAGAGATCTTCGTCTCGTTCTTCGTGGCGATGTGAGAGATCAGTCTGCTGCTCGCGGGGTATTTTTGAGCTAAACCTACTTTCAATTTTTCATGTATTGAAATTTCGTATTAAATCATTTCTGTAAAATAATTCAGACTTTTTTATCAAATAAGATGTCCCAAATAGAAACAGAACCAGTAATTTAGTGAACTTAAGAGCAGGGTGTCGCGGATGGAACACTGACATCAAATGGAATGGTCATGGAACCCTGATACAGTGCCGATGTAATGGTCATGCCCCATGGAACCCTGATATAGTGATGATGGAACAGTTTCAGTGTTTTCGAAAATCTTTGCTCCTATTGAGTACTGGACAAGCAATTTTTCACAAAATTTAATTATTTATGACTAATAATATAACAAAACGGCCTGATCGACAGGCCCCAGCTGATCGACATGATCAAATCAGATTGACGAAAAAGTGACGCAAGTACAGTTTTGTAGCCTCAGTTTGCGCTTTACTGTAAGTAGTGTTTACATTGAAACACAGTTTGTACATTTGGGACCATTAGCCCCATTTCGTCTGTTTACCCGGTAAGCCAAGATTGTAAAAAGGGTTCAAGTTGTTCCAGGTTTTTCCGAAGTGGTTCCCAAGATTCTAAAACGTTGCTCATTTTGTTTCTTATATATAATGCTTTATAAAAACAATTGTAAACACTGAGAACTGGGTGTTTATGTTAGATGGTTATAATTTTCTGATTTTCTGCCCGCACGATGGACCAGAAAGTTGAGACATCGCCAGAGAAGATGCAGAGGGGAGCATTGGTCAATTTAACCGCAATAACCGGCTAACGGATCAGCAGAAACCGAACACAAAATCAACAAAAACAATTGTCGTATCAAGAATTGCATGGGTATCTATGTTAGATTGTTGTGGTTTTCTGCCTGCACGATTGCGATAAATCAACCAGATCAGGGCCGAAGGTCAGGCTGACTTCATTTCAGTACAGAGGCCTGGGACAATAATACCGCTAATGGCCGCAAAAATCAGCAGAAACCAACACAAAATCAACGAAACCGTGTCAGCAATGGCTCCAAATCGAAGGAAACGCAAACCATAGGGCTGGATAAAACCACGATTCCGCACTTTGGAATCTAGATTACTCAAAAAACCGTAAGAAAAATGATGTCAAACTGCACTGAACAGTACCGCACTCAGTGTACATGCAAACATTGGATGCAAACATAACGAAATCAGGGGACAAACGCAAACATGACTTTGTGCATGTTTTCTCTCTTATCTTATCCCCAACGATCTCCTGGCTGCTTCCTAACCGCTACATGTCAAAATATAACTGATTTGCGTAAAGACTAGGATCTTTGCCAACACCGATCAATGCCAAAAGATAAAGATTCCAAGCAGTCCCTTCATTCCGCCCTCTGATAATTTTACATGGCCCAAAAGAGTGCATTTTATGATTGTAAACCTATCAGCAAGCAATTCCCAGTATTTTCGCTGCAAATTGTCTGGTTCGTCACTAGATTCTTATTGTTATCAATATCCAACTTAACTAACTACAGGGTTTCCACCCTTACCCAAACTCACCAAGGACTTTTCAAGTACTTTTCAAGGACACTCCAGGACCTTCTAGGACCCTCTGCGGTAAATATAACTTAAAGTTTCAGTGAAAATTTGGAAAAATGATCTCAAAATTTTTAACAATTAATTTCTGTTGCTGCAGTTGACAACCAACTCAAGGACTTTCGAGGACCTCAACACTCATCTTATTTTCAAGGACGTTGCAGGCCTGCGATATTTTTTTCGAAATCCAAGGACTTTCTAGGATTTTTTCAAGTACCGTGGGAACGCTGTCTAAAATAGAATGCCATTGAAAATCGAAGGTTACAACACGAAAGCAAACCTCAAATACATCGTTCCAACTGAAGCGCTCTCTTCCTTCACGGCATTATATCAAAACATAAGACAGAGGTATCCCCGATCCACGATTACTTTTGTCTGTAGATGATCGATAAAAGAGAACAAACTTTCCGTATCGAATTTTAACAGTAGTCGCACCAGAATCATTAAAACCATCTCTTCTGAATCCATTGAAACTGCACAAAGCGGGAACAATTCAAGTCAATAAATTCGTCCAGCTGGTAAAATATTCACCGAGATGTTCCGTCTTGCTCGCCGATGAATTCGAACTCTCTGTACCGTTAGTTTTACCAGATTCCACGCAGTCAAAATGGCCAAGAATCTTTGACATTTTGACGTCATCAAAACATGTACCGGAGGCCTTGGCGCGCGGCTGGCACTAGGAACGAGGTTGCAGTCTCGTAGCTAGCCATTTTCACGGTTCACATGCTTCAAAAAGAGGGGAAAATGAGCCGATCGCCGACTTTTTCACCCATTTTATCGCCGATTTTTTCGCCCGTATCAAAATGGGCGATCACCCATTTTATCGCCGATTTTTTTGCACATATCAAAATGGGCGATCACCCATTTTATCGCCGATTTTTTTGCCCATATCAGAATGGGCGATCACCCATTTTATCGCCGATTTTTTCGCTGATTTTGACTGGATTACAAAATCGCGATTGCAAAAACAGGATGCCCCTTAGGGGCCACCGTAGTTCAGTAGGTGTAATTTCATCCCAAGTTTTAGAATATTGTATTTTTCTCACTTTTTATATACTTCCGCATTTATCCGAATAAGCGCCCTGAGAGATTACTTAGTTTTGGGGCCTTAAGGCCAGGGTGGGCGCATATTCGAGGTGGGCGCTTTTCCGGCGGGCGCTTATCATTTTTTCAACATTTTCAAAAAGTTAGGAAATTTTTAGACAATAACAAAACAAAGGATAACTGACAAGTATATTCCGCTTCAACAGAACAAAACAAATTGCAACAGCTAACCCGAACAAGGCATAAACAATATAAATGTTCATTGACTGTATTAAAAAGCTGAGCAACTGTCAGTCAGGTCCTACACAGCCTTATGTAACCCGAGGTGAAATAAAGTGAATGATGATGATGATGATGATGATGATGATCTGCAAGTGCAGCTAACTATTGTTTTAAAATCTGCAGTTTTACAAACCAGTAAACCATCATAGCGCCCGCAGACTTCAATGACGCCCAGACCAACTTGGATGTATTCCAGTTAGTAGTTCGTGCAACTCGGTTAGGCAAGAAAGAAGCGTTTCAGTTTTCGGCTTGCTATGACAGCCATTCCGAGTTTCCTTTGCCATCATTTACCATCATTCACTATCACTCCCCGTCGTTTTCATCAGAGTTCTAACGCATACCATGCAGCATGCTCTAGCCCCAATTACATCCTGGTTGGTTCCTATCCAATTTTGATAACAGTCGGATTTTGGCAACAGTTTGAAAGCAGTCCCTATTTTTACCTACAAGAATATAGTAACAAAATTGAATGCAAGGTTGGCACCACGGCAAGTTGAGTTTATTTTATGGCAAATATTTGTACTAGTAGTAGGATTGGTCTTCTTCGGTGTCTTAATCTAATCCTACCAGTCGAAAGGTTTGCCATAAATAAACCCAACTTGCTGCGGTGCCAATCTTGCATTCAGTTCTATTATACTCACGCTTCGAGTGACGTCTGGCATCGTGATTGTAGCATGAGCGAAATTGTGTTTCTTGGGGAGGGGTGTAGCTGTAGTGGAGGGATTGGGATTATCAATACAAATAAGTAAATATTTTTACAGTAATATTCTTCTGGGGTTGAGTGGTCTTGTTTACTGGGGATTGAGGTGAAGGCGGGAGGGGGCGGAGGGGACAAAACGTTTTTATAGTTTTATTGTAAGCTACACACAGACATCTGGCTGGATTTTCCAAAAGGTGTCTCCTAAGAAACACCTAT
The DNA here is from genome assembly GCA_025448195.2 of Parazoanthus atlanticus. Classification (NCBI taxonomy): domain Eukaryota; kingdom Metazoa; phylum Cnidaria; class Anthozoa; order Zoantharia; family Parazoanthidae; genus Parazoanthus; species Parazoanthus atlanticus. The sequence continues at coordinate 6,427 of JAOEHT020012050.1, read as the reverse complement.
CATCAAACCATCAAACTTTTGTGGGCCTGCTCCAAAATTGATGCGCTTTTATTTTTTTTGCTAAAGATGGGGCATTTCAAGATCTGCATTTTGGCGGAGCGTGCCATTTTTGTTCGATCGAAACATTTTTGGTAAGAAAATTGCTGTTGAAATTTTGCACTTCAGGGTGATTTACACGGCCATTTCAGCTGATTTCAGTTAACCATACGCGACTTTCATCTATCGTTTCCGGCCTAAATCAATCAGCAGACGTTATATAATTCTTAAACATTTGAATATTGCTTTTCTTCATGCATGATTTCATATCTCAAACGCATGTTCTAAACGAGCCTTTCTCTCTGGCTCACTCACTGTATTGTGGCTAAATAAAGTTATTCATTCAAAAATTAATAGTTAATTAATACAGTACTCCTTGAGTTCATGGCATGTTGCTCGTCATATTTTTTGTGCATATACGAAATTAGTTTAAGTTTGGCATACCCTTGCTCAGTTTGTGTATATTTTGTTATATCCTTTTCTGTTTTTCTTTTACCTAATGTTGAAATTGTAAGCTATTTTACTAACAGCACCTTTTTTTTTATCTACTGCCGACTCAAGCCTCTGGCTTTGGCTCCACTGTTATATTATTCCGTGGTGTATTATATTAAATAAGTTAAAATAAAACAAACAAAAAATTCAATCATTTGTTCATTATTAATTCCTTATGAGACGATTTGTGATCAAGGAATACGGGAAAAGTTTGGGCCGAAAGCCGACAAGAGTTTTGAAGACACGCTTTTGCGTATCAGATAGTGTAGACTATATCTGGAAACAGTGATCAGTTTAGCTCTCGTGCTGATGCCTATCATGAGACTCCAAAATGGATTGGGTAAAAAAAACAACAGAATATAAGTGAGACACCCAATATTGTTCATTGGTATTAATAATTGTTGTCAGCATCAGAGCTTTGACAGTTGTCAAGTTTGGCTCTTAGCTTATTTTAGGAGAGATATTAATATCTCATGAGCTTAAGCTCATGAATATTGGTTGTGGGTCGGGCGGCGGTCATGCTGATAGAAATCAAGATTACTGCGTTATTTTTAGCTCTGCATGATATTAAGGTTCATAGCGTGCACGAGATTCCCGAACGCACCCCTCGGGCGAGTCACGCACATAACATCTAAATAGCCGTTGAACGATGAACAAATCAGTTTCAATATACCAACAGCACCCGATGAGAAGCGGTTGTGGTTGTCTCTCTTTTCGCGATAAATGAACTATAAAAAGCACCTGCCAGCGGGCTTGCCTGGAGCTAGAACAGGCCTGGATGTACAAACTGATAAAATGAGTGTTTCATTTTTTATAGACGAAAAATGTTAAACAACGTTATCGTCAACAGTTTCCAGACAAGTTTATCTCGCCAGACAACTTCACAACCTGCCCAGCTATGATAACAGTTGTTTTGCATTTCTTTGTATCTACTTTGCAATTATTTTGGCCCTTTGTTTGTTTTTAAATGTGAGCCATATATTCAAACTGTGCCTTGACCCAACACCATACAAGGCAATATTTACTATTACATACTGTTTGAAATTATTGTAATCTGCTGGCTCTCAGTGAGGAGTACCCCCCCGAGCAAGCAGACTCCCTTGATTGATGTAGGAAAATTAACAAAAATACCCCCCAAATAGCTCGCCTACAAATTGCACTACCTTGAACAGTATCGGTCCCAAACCAAAGGATTCAAACGCTACATTTATCGTCTAGTTCCAAACTTTCTTTGGCTTAGTAACGAATGCATACTGCCGGTTAGGACCCTTTTTATCCCCCAAAATACCTGCGCCTCAGCGAGCTCCGCCGTGAAAAGGTAGTGGATTGCTAACTAACACGACGAGCATCCCCGAATTCCAGCTATAGGGAGTAACTCCCCCCTCCCCCCTCCCCGAGCCGAGTTTGCTGTTCAGAGTGAGGAGGATTCATTAAAGTAGTGAAGCTTGTCATGATTATGATTATGATTATGCTAATTGTAAGGATTTATGAAAACTATTTTTAAATAGATTCAGTATTGCATCATGGATTTTAACTTGAAGGAGTCGTTTCCTACAGTGTTACACGTATAGTTACTCTAATTAATGTACATTTCTTAATAAATGTTTATTTAAACTAAAATAAGCTCTCACTCATTGCTTTACAATACAAACTTTTCCAAGCGACGAAAAAGTTGCCATTTTTGTGAAAAATAACTCCTAAGTATTCGTAATTATCAACCTGCTCAATGACGTCTTTTCCGAAATAGAAGTTACTTTTCAAATAGAACAATCTTAGTTTTCTTTAAGTTTGCGTCAAGTTTCCACTCATTTCGGTATTGTAACAAGTCGTTTACACAAAGCTAGCTATAGGGAAATATAATCTGATAATCCGCATACATAGTAACATTGATAAATATACTGATCTGCTACTGCTTGAAAAACATTCGGGTAAATAATTTATAAACAAATTGAAAGGAGCTGGACTTTCAAGGAAATTTGTTATCCTGTGTCCTACTCAGTTTTACGCAGGATTGGAGATGGGAATACATAGAAAATAATAATTTTAGCACTTCCGAAGATAAACCTTATTTCACTAACTTTTAAGTTAAAACAAACAATCCATCTCTCCAAACACAGTCAAGTGTTTTCTTAGAATCAATGAAACAGGTACAAAATGGCTTTTGTTTTGCCTTGTACGCGTTGAGTATTGTTTTTAATGATCAGCTGTTCTAGAGCTATGGAGCAGGATTAAGAATTTTGTGTTTGCTATGAATGCTACGAAAACAACTACTCACTGTTTAACCTCGTCCTTGAATATTTTCATATTTGAGGCAATAAATACATGTTTTCTAATAGTTTCAAGAAAAGAAGATCGTTGGCATTGTTGGTTCAAAACAGAAACTAGTGCTGGCACGGGCTCCAACTAGCTCTGTACGAAAAAGTTGGCTTCCTAGAAAAATCTTGCAACCAAAAAGCAACAAGGTGATTTGGAACCAACAGTTACTGACTTGTTAATTCAAGAAAGAATTGGTTTTGAGATGAGAGTGCTGTCCGGCTATGTACAGGAAAGTTGGTTATTTTAGGACCTTATGGAACCTTCTTGGGGGGCCCCAAGAAAAAAGGAAAAAGAAAAAAAAAGAGGATCGATGGAAATTGGAACCAAGTTTTAGAACCTTATTGGGCAAGACACTTGCAAAGTTTGGTTAGCTTTCTTGATGGTTTGTGAAGGGCGTACATGGAACAGAGAAGATTGTTAGTATCTAGCCGCCCTGGAGGCTTGTTGCGATGTAAGAGTTTTCTGATAAAGACCAGCATTTGTTACTTAAATTCGTAACGTTGTTTATTCCAATTATAACCCCCAGATTATACGCTTAAATTGTTACCTGGTGTTGTCCCTTGTCTTGCTATGTTTGGAAAGCAAAATCTTACCCCCACCCCCTTCAAACGGCATATCTAAAAGTTTTACCCCTTCCCTCCCCTCCAAAACCACTACGTACCTCCCAGGACATAATAAACGATCGGTCCCTTATCAGCACAGTACGTCGCAGTTTTTACCCCCCCAGCGTCGGTCCGACATTTCTCGTGGATAAAACGATATCTGACGCTTCCGTAACAGAAAAGTTAAAGTACATCAAAATTTGCAAACCAAAAATCATTCGTTTAACCTAGAAAGATCACTCGTTTTCGGTTCCAGGTATGTTGCATAACTTCTCAGTTCGGCGAATACGTTTTTTGATAAGCGTAATGGGGCGAATCGCAACCGAGTTTTTGTGTCCCTGACGTACTATAGCTAATAATAATAATAATGATAATAATAATCATCATCATCATCATCATAATAATAATCATAATCATAATAATAATAACAACACACTTTAAAAATTTTACGAGGGTGACAATTACGAGTCGTTCAGCTGATGAACTATTGGCCCTCCATACTATAAAATTACTGACTAAAACTTGAAAATTCAGCTAGATATCAAATAAAAGTAAATTTGCTAAGTAGGTATTGAATCGAATAAAGCTACATGAGACCCATTTCCTGTTAACGCGCCAGATATAAAAAGTATTTCAGTTGAAAGTTTAAGAAAATTTTCAGAATGACCTACGGATGTCTTTCAAACGATGGTCGTTTTGTCATAATATTTATTGATATTGTTGGGTGATAAATATGGCGAAGCAGCCGAAATGTTTGTGTATCTTGGTCGGCGAGGGTCCACCTTAGGGACTGGGACCGCGCACGTAACCTCTCGATGCCATTTGTAACAATTGATGCCATTACCAACAACTGCATGTCGATATATAAAGTAAAAAATTGACGAGTGGCAGCGAATGGAGTTGTTGGCGTAGTGGCAGTGCATGGGACTGGATTACTAGCGGTCAAAAGTTCATTTTTCCTTCTTTATAAGGTTTGGGTTTGGCTTAGGGTTTATAGCTGTACGAGTTCCGTGATCACGACTTCGCTATCGTCATTGAAACAAAATGGCATCGACCGTTTACGAACCGGCACTTCAGCTCCCAACCCTAACCGGTGGTTTTGAACTTTGAATAATAGCTCAGAACTTTGGATTTGTTAACATTACTGATTAAAATCTTATAGTTGTGACCACAATGTAGGTCCCAAACAGGAGGAACTGGACATATTTCATCCCAAATCTTTGTACTAGTTTTGAAACTGTTTCTGTTTCTGTTAGGTACTGAATCTAAGTAGGAAATGGATGGCATCCAGTTTCTTATTTTACACCAGTATTTTAAGGATAATACAATTCTACCAACTTAAGTCTTCAAATTTAACGACCGAAATTCTACATAGACGTCACTACTGTTCACCATAAAGGGAGATAGTTTAGCCCACTAATAAAATTACTGCGGTATGATAAATGACGTCATACTATATCTCCTACAGAACTAAATTTATAAAATTGGCCCATACCTTTCTCAATCACTCATAATACTGAACAGTAGAAAAATTTGCCACTGTTCTTCATGTCGAACGCGTTATTAAGCTCTGAAGCTCCATATAAGCAAAGTGTGACGTCATCCACCACCTAATAGTTTCTTTATATTAAATCCCTCTTGTTTGCCACCATGCACAACAGAACCTTACCAATCAGTTATTTATTTTGCTTGAGAGTCTTCTCAACATTACAAGTTCAAAAAAATATATTTCTATTTAGCTTTGGATTTACATGTTTCTTGACGTCACTTATATTACCTTTACATTTTGACACGGATATTAAATCACGAACTCCCGTACATTTTTGTCACCTTTTACACACTCTGACTTATTAACAGTCAAAATAGAAAACTCTGCCAACACATCAACTTCTACTTTTTGCGTATTAAAACAAATCGTAGAATCCATTACCATCATGAATCTATAATTTAGCTGAACTCATTGAGTCGTGGTTACCCTGGGAAAACAATGTCTCTTCTTGGAGCACAATGTGATGTTATCTACAAGGTCGCATACAAAAGGTGCAATAAGCGGGAAGGATCCTAAAATATCTGTTGATTGGTGTTCCTGGTACCTAGTCAGAGTCCTGGGAACCCCGAAAACCAATAATCCAAACTGATGCTCGTGTTGTAAACTGGGAAACAAGATTGTTGTTCTCAGATAACGTTTAAACGTTGTAATACATGTAAACACGAACTGACAGTACATGAACATTAGTGTCCACGATCTTTACGAGAATTTACTTTAACACGTGAGGATTTGCGAAGGCAGACGATCGGTATGTGCCAGGCGTCAGCTGGAAGTACTGTAACACAAAGCAGAAAAGAAGCTCACGTCAGTACAAACAATCATAATTGTGACTACAAACTATGTTGAGTTGGCTATAAATGTACATCAGCTGAAGCGACAAAGAACTTTGAAACACGACAAAATGAGGTAAATTGGAGAAGCGATATGTTAAGACCTTGACTTTTCTACCAGCTCTCCCAACACTTTTAAAACCATAACCATTCTTGGGGGCTTTTTATCTGTTAGTTGCAGCATATTTGCCGGTGCCGAATTTGTAGGAAACTAGTAACCTTTTGCGTGTTTTCATAAATATCGAATTGAAATTGTTTTCTGGCTGGGTTCCCTGATGTGCTGCTGTACTTACGTGCATATTTGTGTGTATTTGTGTGTGTGTGTGTTTGTCCTACTGTCTGCCTGTTTGTCTGTCTCTGTCTGTCTGTCTGCCTGCCTGCCTGCCTGCCTGCCTGCCTGCCTGCCTGCCTGCCTGCCTGTATGTATGTACGTACGTACGTACGTATTACGTATGAGATGTCGACGCGAATGTCACAGACCGCTCAATAAGCCACTTTCTCAATCATGCGCAGAACAACTTTAGGGCTTCAGCTGGCGGGCTACACGTATTGGAAACATGGCGGATTGGGTTAAGAAAGAAAAAAGATTGATTATTAATCAA
>JAOEHT020011941.1:0-14933 GCA_025448195.2 Parazoanthus atlanticus | reverse complement strand
TATGAAAAGTGAGCACCTAGCCTCGACTTGAAGGTTTTGTTTGTGAGCAATGGAGCGTAATTCGGAAATGGGCTATTGAATTTCCTTTGCTCGTTTTGGCTTTTGCTTATCTCACAAGTGTCAAATAGACTTTAGGCATCGATCGTGATTGAATACGAAAATGATTTTGTCAGCTTTCATCATAAATAGCAGAAAATATCTGAGAGTTCCTAAAAATCAATAATTACACTGTCACTGATAACGTAATTTTTCAGGAATACTACGTCTTCTGTCATTGAAAAAAATTTCCAGGTTTACGTTACTTTGTAACTCCAGAAAACAAATACTACAGAAAGTTTATCATATGTTAGCTTGAACAATATGTCAATGAGATATGTGATTTCAATCGTTGTTGCATTGAATTAGGAAATCAATTTTTATTTCCATTATCGCGCCCTTCCTTCTCTGTTTCTCAGGTTGTTTTTTGTCTCTTGATCTTCGTGTTCGATAGCAATTTATCAGCGAGAATTTGGGTTTAATCTTTTCCAGATAATCAGCTTCAAAGTCACAATAGCCGTTTTAAATGTACATATTGTGTTCCCCGATTTCCGGTATAGCCATTTCACCTGTTTGAAGTTTGGAACTCTAATGTTCCGGTGGATTGCAATAACAAGAAATCCCCCTGCACTCATATATCCATATATGGCACATACAACAAACCGCAGAATGTGAAATTATTGAAACTGGAATCTGTAAATACAAAACAATAACTAGTTATAAATGAAGAAAATCGCTGGAAGATTATAATAATTATAATCCCGATATGAATACTCGGAGTCGCAAGCCGTAAATAACGTGTCGAATATCAAGGTCAATTTCACATCGTACGTGTACAGCTCAAGGTATCGTCTAATTCCTAAAAATATTCTCAGTAGAAGTGTTCAGATGTACGATAAAAAAAGAACGTTACCTTTTGTAATGAATGACTGACATTCTTGATCACAAAACACAAATTAGAAAGAATCCCTGTTTCTTTAATTTTGAGGCAATACAATTGTGATTCAGTTGGAACATCATTTTAAAAAGGGATCTTGTTTTGTCACAGCCTTTCATTTACTTTACTTTAATTCTAATCGACCACACCAGGAATCACGATTGTATAGTACTTTTTAAATGAATAACCAAACAAAGCCTTCTACGAATTTTATTTAATTTCACATCGCGAAAACATTAAAAAAAATACTTGCCTATTTCTTTAAGCAATATCGAAGTCAATAATTGAATGAAACACTTAAGAACAATTAGCAAACAGAATAAAACAATTTCTCTCCCACAAAAGAACTTCACAAATACCATACACGTCCACACATGTTTAGCTGCTTTGGCAGAACAATTATTTAGGTTTTAGCATTAATGAGCAACTAATTTCAAATGAATATTGAACACCCACAAGACTGGGTGCACGTTACAGTTCCCTTTTTACCGCCGGGTATTTATTGTTTGTTGCAAAACATCAAAACATCTTCGTAATATTTGTAATTTTGTTGTATCTCAATTACTGTTACGAAACGTGACCTGGTTGGTCAAATATTTATTGAAGTGTTCCGCAATAAACATGAATGATAAAACCGTATATAGAACGAACGTGCTGTTATAATGCAGTTGAAACACGTCGTCTTTGACGAGCGATAAATATTTACTGCTTCACCAGCCCTGGAATTGAACTAACTCCAGTTAAAAATTGAGGTAGGTTTTTTTTGTTTTATGGAGTCTTGGCTTTTAGTTTTTATCAAACTTTAAACTACAAAACGGTTATATGAGCTTTTGACAATTTGTCTAGCAGGACTATGGTTTATTTCTCCAGAGGAACAATTCGCTTCTGATTTCGATATAAACAATTGAGGATTGCGCAAAATATCTGTTGGACTGAGTTCGCATTGCAATATAGATAATTTAGCCGCTAAGCAAAGTTCAAAAGAACTTATTGAGTCATAGTATTTCATGGGGAAAGCAAAAAACTCACAAAGTTTCTAAAAAATCAGAAAATGAAACATCATTGCACAATAACTGATTCATAGAAAATCATTTGGAGTAGATTCGGGTGACGCACTCGTATATTTTTAAATGTTAAATATTGTTTCAAAGAATATTGGAAAACATGACCTTGTTTTGGTAGAAACTCCTGGTGTCAACTGCTGGAAATCGATGAATATGAATGGTTTTCGGTTAACTTATCAACGTGAAAATCTCCAGAGTCAACAGGACTTAGAATAGGTTTGAGAGCAATTGTGGATTGAGATGGAAACTAATTTAACAATTCCAAGAAAACACATTCACCAAGAGGTGACTTGCTACTAACTGGGATCTTACTATTGTAAGTGAAACCAAACTTCGCTCAGCAAACAACTTCCGTTTATCCCTGCCTTAACTCACTCAAGTACAGGCAGAACTCAATTAAGTTTTTATTGGAAAGAAACTAGTCCTATTTGACCGGAGTTGCATCTAATAGTATTTCGACAACTAAGTTTTACTTACGTATAAACCTAGCATGATAACGGAAACTATAACATCTTACTTTTGCGCCTTTGCCAACTAAAGCTTATTTCATATTCAAAACGCTTTGTTTTCCCAACAGGTGTAAAACGTAAATGACCTGCTTTGCAGTTATGAAGGTTGCGATACTGATTTTCAGTGAATCTAATTTTAGCAGTGGCATTCACTGTGCATGTCAGTGGTGTACACTGACGTATTTACAAACGTACTCGAAAATCTTACGTACGGGGTCAAGCTATATTTACAAACAAGGCATTGTCAAGAATCAAAACGTTCAAAACGTGGTCTTATCTACTAACACGACCTTACATTCAATGTATTTAAAATATTTAGTTTTCCTCTTCCTTCAGGCGACCAAAATTACTGCTGCCACGAAATAAATCTGCTTTTTCTCACAAACTGTTGTTAGTTTCATTACTAGCCAAGTTTGGCGACAAGCTGAAAATTATTTGTACAATATGTGTTTATTCTGTTTTTATTTCTGTTCTTAACCTTGGCAACATTGATAACATTGGTGCTCGAATGCACTCTGATCTTAGCAAAATGAGAGAAAATAAAATTTTCTACAATCTATTATGCTGAAGTGATAGTGCGTCTAGGCTCCCAGATAACTGTTGCAGTAGCTATAACAAATTATGACCATCTTTACAATCAAAAACGTCTACATAAATGTACTGTAACTTCTGAAAATATGGGTGCAAAACCTGATACAAAACACAAATGTCGTCGCCCACTAATATCTGTTTGTGTTACTTATTTCTAAAAGAAATAAGTAAAAAATGAATATTTAACAAGAATTTTCAATTTTGGTATTTCCTGTTTTCTTCAACAGTTTAAAAATTGTGTACGCTTTGACGCCAGGATCAACATGATGTCATTTTAGTTGCTACATTACATTAGGAATGGCTCATAACACTGTACACCAAGTTTGAATATTAGAGACTTTTAAATTCGACTACAAGTACGACTTCGACTGCAAGTAGAACCTTTTGGTATGACCAAATTCGTGACAGGAGTTCGCAAAATCGTTGTTGGGTCAAATCTCGTCACCGTCCTCTTGTTTATTATCAACGAAAACGGCTGCTGGATTTAACTTCCCGTTTTCCCTCTTCTTGTTTGCATACCTCATTCGTTTCTTTTTAAATTTGCGTAAAGGTGTGTGAACATGAAAATTAGAAACTGTAAATTTGAAGCCGCACAAAGATTCGTACTTCGTGTTCACAATCGGTCTAGAAAACCACAAAACTGAGCTTTTCACGTTCTGTTTTCTGAAGAAGACGATGGAAAGGTGGCCAGCTGGTTGCATTTCCACGTGAAGTAATTGTATTCTGTAATTAAGTATATTGTATTGTAACGTTCTCGTCGACGTTCGCGTCCTTGTTGCTTAAATTCTCCGGCTAAAATTATGAGAATTGCTGAAGATCTCGTAGTCGACGTTACGAGTTCGAAAGCTGAGTAGTCTACTCGGAGTCAAATATAAAGTCTCTAATACGAATGATAACGCCGTCATGTTTAAATAGTACTTACTATATAAACTACCGTGTTTTATAGGGATTTCGGCTACCGAGAAAAATCGTATTTAAACACACGTAAATATACGATAATTTTACGCGTGTAAATATCAGCCAAGCGGTGATCTTCTTGTGTTATTATGACAACGGGTTTTGATCAACAAGGTTTGATATGGTATATTTTTTGCCGTAAGGTTTGGTGTAAAACTGACGTTTCGAGCGTTAACCCTACGTCAGAGCAGACTGGGGGATTGTGGGGAAATCAGTGTTTAAATGGTGGTATTGGCAACCAATGGCACGACTTGACTTTATGATCTGCATAAATTAATACCCCACTATTTAAACACTGATTTCCCCACAATCCCCTATCTATCCACTATCGCATACCTTGAGGTAACATCCATATGTTTTGGTATGGGAACAAGCTGAGCTATATCTAGAGTCACTAGAAAGGAAAAACAACTAACCAAAATTAAGAATACCTTCAAATTCGTCCGCCATCTTGAAAACAAACTGGCTGTGCCGATTGCGTTGGGGAACTGGTACAGAATACAGTTAAATGTAGTCCCAGTCTCCCTCGTACAAAATGAAGGGATTCCGCTATGTCTCCAAAACCATGAATTTCTAAAATTAGCAAGTAAAGTAAATATGCACATGTGCAATTGTAGTATTAAACTCTTTTTGTGTGCTTCTGGCAGGTTTATATGCCGATTTGAAAACAAATGGCGTGTATGAGCTCAGCAGAAAACTGGAGGTAAAACAACGTGACCTTGCAGTCATCTAAGTCCCAACGGCACATGCTATTCGTTTACAACTAACTCACGAATTGGTACCTGTGAACACACGGTCTCCGCAGCAGTTTCCGGTGGCAGTTCGGCGATAAGTTTGGTAAAGAGGATTGACAGATGGTAGGACTACAGTTAAACAAAGGACGGCAACAAAAGGAATAGCGCAGAACGTTCTACGTGACAATTATATTTCTTATCTTCCAACTTTGGAGTGATAATTAAACAACAACTGAAAAATAGAAGAAGAAAGCTTCTGTACATACGTTAAGTTCAAGATGTCCAACGAATCTTCCACAAGTACTTGCTGCAATCCGAATGAAGAGGAAATATTCCGGTATCTTAACAGCCTCGTTGGTTTTCTCATACTCGGTGGCAACATTTTGACATGCGCAGTATTCTTACGAACTAAGCGCATGCGCAGAGAACTTATGAATGTTTTTCTTGTGAGTTTAGCCATCTCCGATATTTCCGTGGCTCTTTTGGTAATCCCGGGATACACCGTATACTGTGCGGGTTGTTTGCACCATAGAAGTGAACTGTGCTGGATTTTTGAAGGTGTGAAAGACTTTGCTTTCTTGTCAACGGTCTTTAATGTATTAGCAATCACTTACGATCGATATATTGCCGTCTTAAAACCTCTACAGTACAAACGCCTGATGACTCATTGTACAGCAGTTGCAATACTGACATGTGTGTGGATTGCGTCCGCAACTTTGGCGTCAGCGAGATGTTTTTGGCAATTTACGACACCAAGAGCAGTATCGGAGGAATACAATGAAATATACACATACGTTTTATTGTTTAGCTTTGTTTTTGTGCCAGTTGGTTTAATGTCGGTGGGGAATATTAAGATAATATTTGCAATTCGTGCAGCAGAGCGGAAAAACATGTTGCAAATGATAACTGTAAAGAAACTAAAGGATGACTCATTCGCTAGCGACTGCTCTGACGAAAGTCTACAAAGCTTTCTAAACACGAGACGCTACAAGACTCAACTATCAATTTCATCGGCACCAACACCAACGTCTTCGAAACAAGATGAACACGTTGCTGAACAAACAAGTGGAAAAATGGGAAATGAAATTGAAAAGCGCGTAAGATCGTATTCACACAATCCCAACATGATCTGTGAGCGTAGTTCTCCAAGGATGCGTTCTCCCTGTAACTGTAGTGAAAAAATGGATAATGAAATTGAAACTCGCGTAAGATCATTTTCAAGTGGAAAAATGGGAAATGAAATAATTGGAATGCGCGAGAGAGCACGTTCACATAGTCCAAATATGATCGGTAAGCGAAACGTGCTTTCTCGAGCCTGTAACTGCAGTCAAGGGTTACCAAATTCATTTAGATACTGCGCCTCCAATCCTCAACAACAGCAGTCTCTGGCAGGATGTACTCAGCCGCAAACCCTCCCCCAACAGGAGAGGGGAATCGGTGGTCGATCGTTTGCTCCTCTTCAAAAACCGCTTCTACAACTTGCACAAAGGAATCTTAGAAACAAGAAGAGAGACGAGAAAAGGAAAGGTCGCGGAAGTTCTTTCTTGGTTTGGCTGCATTCACACATCAAACATAAGCGGCTGGAGCAAATTCGAACCAAACATGGCACCATGTCTTGTGTTCTGGTAGTAGCTGGATTTGTGGTCACGTGGCTTCCACATTCCTGTTTAATGCTGTACCAGTTGTTTGGCCAGTGTGACTTCGTGTGTCCATGCCTAGTTAAGATAACATTGTTCTTCCTGTTTGTCCAGTCTTCCATCAATCCAGTTATTTATGGGTTTTATCGAATAGATTTCCGAAAAGCAACGAAACAGATGTTCAGCCCTAAAACAGCTAGTAAAATACTAATATGAAACAAGATGAATGGCAGAAGAAAGCAGAAGCACGTGCGTTAGCATTAAATGCCTTGATGAGTTAGCGCTATTCAAGTTATGGAAATAGTCACCTTTGCCTCGACTTTCCTTAAAAATAAACAACAATATTAACCCTAGAAAGCTTGGGGAGGAGGGGTCAATCTGATCCCCCCTCGATTTTTTTTACTTCAAATTTGTGTCGTTTGACAAGTTGCCAAAAAGTGCAAAACTGTTCCTTGATTGTAAACACATCTTTTAACCCTAATTAGATGACGTAATCACTGATGACGTCATCATGGTAAATCACGAAAGTTGTTAAATTTTTGTTAACTTTTGAAATTCGTCACGTTTTTGTTAACAATGAATGTAAACTTGCGATTTGTTGTTTACTTCTAGTAAAGTTTGAACTAAATAAAATGTTAAGGAAGTCAACAAATCCAATGGAAGAACCGCTCTAAATATATTTTTTTAATAAATTTGTTGCATCATTGTGTACAACGCTTTTTTGCTGCAAATAAACGAACATAAATAAACTTACCGTATTTCCTCGATAAGCCCCCCTCTTCTAACAAGTCCCGAGTCTGTGGCGCCAAAATAAAATAAGGGCCCAACTCTAAGGGCGGTATTTTCAAATGATTGAAAACGTTTGTTTTTCAAATACATATATTCAAAGTTTTGCCTTATATTTTTATATTTTTGCTAAGTTATATACTTTAAACTTTCTTGAAGTTGCTGAACGTTAGGTCCTTTTCCCTTGGCAGGCCTTTGAAAGTCATTTCACCTGTCGAGATTATGAATAAACTAGTTATGAACTTCTAAAGATCAAGAAAATTGTGTTAACAGATAAATTTAACACAACGAACGTTAACGAAAATGGACTGGGTATAGCTTACTCGCACTGACTATAGTTTTCATTTGTCCTAATCAGTTCTAATTGAAAAATTATGGCTTCAGTTTAGAATCAAATATAATAAATGGTTACAATGAAAATTGTCATGATCACAGAGTCGGACACCAAGATTTATAACGCACAGCAATGGAGATTAAAACACTGTCACAGCAGTGGAAACTAACAGTACTGTGACTGTCACTAAATACGATTTTCACGGGTGTCTTCGATAAGATAAAAGTTAACAAAAATATTAAAGTATGAACAAAATATGGCAATAACTAGAAATACAAATATAAATAATGATTTACTAAAAATCTAATTAACTGACAGATTTGCTGAATTGAAATTTCATTGGAAATAGACATTTGACTGATGAAGATCAGCTGGAGGTAATAGAGTCTAGTCATTATGTTCACTGCAGTGATGCTCTCAGTTAGTTTGAGCGACATCGCATCACATCCTCATTAATGCCTCTCCTGTAAAACCGCTGACATTATATATAATACCGTCATACCCGGTTATAGACCCATCTACCCGCTGACAAAAACAGTACTCTAGCTATAAACCCTTCGGATACAAGTTATCCATATTTCTTGGTTTTAAAAATGTAAGCACTTTTACCAAAACACTGTCTTCAAATTGGAAATTAAGCATGTGTTCCTTGTCCTAATTGTATTTCTGCCACAACTGAACACGTGTCAGAGTTTTAATTGCTTTCTTGTCCACTCATTCTGAAACGTTTTTCATACAACTTAATTATAAGCCTCCTCCGGATAATAAAGGGACTGTCGAAAAATCGATTTGTTAACTCTTAAACCCAATGGATGTTAAGGGCTGACCTCCCCCCCCCCCCATCATCTTAACGTTCACCACATTTTGTCCATTTATATGCAGTGAACCATCTAAACTTGCCATCGCGGATCTGCAGCACAATGCTACGCCATTCAGTTATTTTACTCTTCGTTATATTCAACCAACAATGTCTCCCATTCAAGTTTCATAATGACTTAAAATCTTCCTCCTGAAAACACACTTTTGAAACGCCCCAAATTGAAGAAAAACTTTTGGTGACAGAGACTTTTCCGACACTGATCCAAAGATCTGTGAACATCCGGACTGTATTGACAGTTGGTATTAAGAAAACCATTTGAAACAATTCTATTACAATAAATCTCAGTCAATATTTGAAATATCTTCCTACCCAGTAAATTTCAATAGCAATTCTATCAAAAATATTTCTGGCAGTTAATTATCAGAGCTTGTTATTTAAATCGGGATTGACAGTTTCAAGAGCGAAGGAAATGCTAAAATAAAGAAACGAAGAGCGAAAAGAATGAGCTCTTTATGTTGCCTTCATTTCAGCGTTTGCTTTTTAAATTCAAACACTTCAGCCTTATTATTGCATGAAAAGAAAAATATGTTATCAGTCATTTTCAAATGGGCTTTCAAAATGCTATTGGCTCTAGTTTATTAAGTTTTTGCAAATCTTAATTGAAGAGGACTGTGAAATGCAATAAGGAGACCGAAATTAGCTACGTATACTCAGAACAACCGAGAGATTTGTGTGTCAATCTGTGAAATGCAATAAGGAGACCGAAATTAGCTACGTATACTCAGAACAACCGAGAGATTTGTGTGTCAATCTTGTTTGATTTGTCTAAGCTAATATGCCAGATGTTCTGTTTTCTAGAAGCTCAAAAAACAACTTATTTTCGTTTGGCTACAATGAAATGTCTTATGTCGAGGTCCCTTGTTATGAAGAACACAACAGTGGATTATGTTCACGATGTCCAACAATTTACAGATATTTATTGATCAAAATATGGCTTTTCTAATTTATGCGGTGTTTCAATCCAGTTTTTAACAAAAAATGTTTATAAACAAAGATTGGATCCAAGAAATTAAAGTAAAATCTGTGCTCTTTCACATGCATACCACACAACTCGTGAAAATGCTACACTGAGATTTCGAGATATCATTTTTTTACATATCAATGATGCACAAAATACAATGTTTTGCCTACCCTGCGAGCAGAGATCTCTCATATCGCCACGAAGAACAAGATCTCGCTTTCGTCTCGTTCTTCGTGGCGATATGAGAGATCTCTGCTCGCAGGGTATGTTTTGCCGGGCTGTTACAGGAAACGAAAAAGCAACAACAGGTAACATGTAATGAGTTGTTACTTCCAGTTTTTCATAATTACTTTGTTAAAAAATATAACAAACCAAGCGTATTTGAAAGTCTACAATGTGTCGTTAGAGCAAGAAACAGGTGAAAAGTGCCATGAATCAATAACGGATTTTTAATTAGCTCCAGTACTGATTTGACGAAACTGACCACTGCTAGCGCACGATTGTTGTACATATGTCATACGAGTCAATTGCAATAAGTTCGTTTGCCTTATTTTGGACTTTGGCGTTTTCCTCTCAATCATTGACTTTAAAAATGAATCACATCAACAATTCTATCGCCCAGAATTCGGCTTTGTGGGATGTATGTGACAAAAGTTTGGATCCAGTGTTTTGGTTTCTAAACAGCCTTCTTGGTGTGGTAATACTCACTGGCAACTCATTCACATGTTTTGTGTTCTTGAGCAGCCGAGAGCTTCGTCAAAGTTTCATGAACAATCTGCTGCTCAGCTTGGCGGCTCCCGATCTGTTGATGGGATTCTTAGTGGTTCCGTGGTACTCACCCTTCTGTACTGGCTGCATTTACCAACTGAGTGGAATGTGTTGGCTGTTTGACGGGTTCAGGGACTACGCCTTTTTGGCATCTGTCTTTAATCTCTTTGCAATAACATACGACAGAAAAATGGCGGTGTTTAATCCGCTTCTCTACCACCACTACATGAACATAAAAACGTTGAAATGTTTCGTGTGTTTAATTTGGGGGATGTCGCTATTCCTCGCGCTCATAAGAACAACGTGGAGGTTTACCAAACCGAAAGATGTCGTTCGAATGCGGAATAAAAATTATACTATTTTCTTGTTACATGTGTTTGTCGTCTTCCCTATAGTCATCGTGACTGTTATTAACTTCGCAATTATGCACTCAATCAGAAAACAGCAGTTTGGATTGCTCAACAAAGTGACTCCGGAAGAAGCTGGTAGTAAAAATGAGGTTAACCTGACTTCTCCAAACGGTCGTGCAAGATGTAGTAATGAGTTTCCAGTTATTGGTGAGAATGTCAGTCATGAAAGTAGCCGAACGGGTACAACTTCAGAAAAAAGTTCTGAAGTATTTCAAGACCACTTTGAAGTTAACCTAACTAAAGCTCAAGCCAGCAAATCTCTCACCAAAGTAACTTTTAACCCTGGAAATAATTGTCAGGTTTTGAACAGCAAAACTTCAGCGTGTACTGAAAAGATCTCCGAGAATCAAAACAAGCACCAATTGAGAAGCATCCAAACTATTCAAAGAAAAACGATCAATAATGTCCAGGAAATAAAAAAAGAAAACGTCAACATGAAAGCAAAATCCCTCGGCAGTTATATAGACAAAGATATACAAAGGCACCACGAAGCTAAACAAATTATCAACGAAAATGTACGAAGGCATACAGAACGAGTCGAGAAGTTGAAGATGAGAAAAGGAACAATCACTTGTGTAACAGTGACAGCAGTTTTTGTACTGTGTTGGCTTCCAAGGGCGTTTTACCAAGAGTGTCGGCTGTTTAACCGACAAGATCTTGTCAACCCACTGCTGGTTAAGTTGACACTGTTCTTTCTCTTCCTACAGTCTTCGCTCAACCCTTTCATTTATTCAATCTACCGTTGTGAGTTCAGAAAAGCAGCATGGAAGATAACACGCCTTGGTCGCAAGTAATAATAATAATAAATAAATGAAAAATAATGATAATAACAAAAATATTTATAATAATAACAGTTATAATAGAAATAACAGTAGGAGTAATAGAAAAATAGCAATAGCAATATTCAGTTAACAATAATTGTAATTGTAATAGTAATAATAGCAATGGTAGTAATAATAGTAATAGTAATAAATACAGTATATAGTAATAATAACAACAACATATATTAGTAATATAATAAAAAACAATACGTATTAAAGCAATACAAACAGAAGGAAATACAATTAATTGGAGTAATAATACTAAGTACTAATAAAATACGAAACGGTAATGCAGTACTCAGTATATAGCGATCTAACTTTCTTTAACAACAATCAGAAACGACTTCTGGGGAAACATACGCCTTTATAGAGTTTGGCCAATTTTTGTAAATTATTGTCTTGTAAAATATGTCTAGTTGTGTGGAAATAAAGAACCATATACACAAGCTTTCAAGGCAGTTTTATAACAAAAGCTCTGCAAGGGAATGAAAATGGTAGATAGACAGCAAGGTTTTAAAACGTTTTCAAGAAAAGTTAAAACAAAATATGGAGCTGATGACGTTGTTACACAAGTAACAAATTAAGTAGTTTTATTCGGAGTTCTGGATCCTTTACACATCAAGCAGACTTTCCACACGTTAACTATGCATTTTCATTTTTACAAAGTTTAATTATCTGGCTCTGCAGCTGGTGGGTCTTTCTTGTCTTTTTTACAACAATTTGCAAGCCAAGTGTAATGTGGCTTGCACTTCGTCCAGCCACAATCACACCGACCCACAAAGGTAATCCCTGTAAAGTCGTTGGCGTTTTCCCCGTCGCCATCACAGCGGCACGAGGCCTCTATGTTCAGCCCTCGCTTCTCAACACGATGATCTGTGTACAAAGAGTAAAAAGAGAGAACACAGTCTTCAAGGGGTAGTGTCAAGGAAAATCACTGAAAGTTTGCATTTCATTTTACTATCATAAATAAAATATAATAACATAACATAAAATAATATTAGTAATACAAAGAGTAAGAAGAGATAACACAGTTTTAAAGGGGCAGTGTCAAGCAAAATAACCGAAAGTTCGCAATTTCCTTTTACTATGAGAAATAAAATAAATATAATACAATATTAACAGTAACAATAAAATGAACTGTGTTATCGCTAACAGTTGCTATAGCGCACTTAGTTTGAAAATGTTGTGTTGGGGAAAGTAAAATTTGCTGGGAATAGTTTTGTTACACAATTGCACAAGGGTATTTACCTTTTGACTCCTTTCTCACAACAGAACTTGAGACAATTCCAATGGCCAACGAAATCACAAAAATCAGCCGTAACATCTTCATTCTAAACAAATTGAAACACAAATTCAGTTATTGCAGTTGTGGTCCCAACGGATATTTTTAACAACTGAATAGCTTGAAATTAGTGCTCGTAAATTGTCATTTCAATCAAGTATATATCGGGGTTTCTTTAACAATCACTGATAATATAATTCGATAACTGGACAACTGACTACACTAAATAACAAAGCAATATCACTTAAGAATAGTGCTTACCTTTTTGAAAGATCTACGATTCTAAACTTACTGCTACAAACTACGACAAAATGGCACACGGAGTGTTGCTATATACCTTATTTGGTATTAATGAAGGTCAAGAAGGTCACCAAAACTAATTGGTTAGCTTACCTTTTGTTGACTCGGCGAAAACCTGTTGCACTTTGGTTCCCTTTGTAGTGCCGACATTTGAAGGTTTTAGTTCACTTTGGATCTCTTTAAACCGACGAAACTATATATTACAGTTAAAGCAATCGAACGTTAATGAGTGTAAAAGGGAACCTATTAAAGCTGACAAATATACTCACAAGTTTAAAAATGTCTTCAACCTCTATTGAATTGCTAAAGGAAGAATCACCTTTTTCAATATTCAAGTTCAATATAATTTACTAATAAAAATAAAAATGCTATCTTATTTGCACGGTCTTGACCCTTCGGCCATTAGAAAGAACATTAATGAAGTAAAGGTAATATAATTCTAGAGCAAAGAGTTTCCGATATTACCAACCAGCTAACTTTCATCCGTTAACGTTTGTTTTAATACAATCTTAAAAACGACCGTCATATATTAATTCTTAAAGATCGCGTAATTGTCTCTAATGATGGAAAACTATTGTTATTAATAAACCTTTAAAAGTTGCACTTACATTCCGTTGTTGAATGAACGTAGAATTTGAAACTTTGCAAGAAAATTTGATGTTTTTCGGGTGCGCCATCTGAAATTAGAGTTTCATTTCCAAGGCTGGAGCAAAGGGGTCGGAACACAAGCGTGTAACTAGACAACACCTAGCCAAAGCGAAAAAATTACATATCAGTTGAACTTTACTAGAATTAATTATTCTAATTGATCCAGCAATAGATCGAAATATTGCATCAAATTTTGTAAGTATTTTCGGGTTTTTCTTCAATAACACTACATTTTGTCCAAGATAAATTAATCTGAAACTTAATTGCAGCCAGAAACCTTGCTTGAAACTTCACTTGTATTTTTTTTATACGAGGGTACAAGCCGACGGACACCTGTAGAAAGTGATATCATGTTCTTATTAATATTTCACATCCGCTTACAGTATCCGTGAGTCACTTTTTCTACGATCTTGCATGAAAGACTTAACTATTCACTTGTTCAGTTCGATTTGTGCAAGGACAGAGAGGCGGTATTTGGACCACAAATTTAATATCACCAATAAAATCGGTACGATTACTGGGCGATCCTTAGATCATTAGCAGAAACGTGATCTTAGGCAAGAATAACATATAGTTTATCCGTACAGAACATGGAACATACATAGTTTCAGAATACAAAAAAGCAAAAAACTGAAATTCAAGTGATTGTACATGTCGGGCAGACAGGCACAGGTAAGACTTGTAAGTTTAGTTTAGTTTAGTTTAGTTTATACTCTTCGCCACATCATCAATAGTCCGAACAGTAATATACAATTACATACATTCAAACAAGAAACAGCTTAAAACTGATCTAGGATAAAAACTACACAAATAAAATGTTGGTGAAAGCGTAAACGTAATTAAAGTGCCCGCATTTTTGATCCGTAACTCTGGATCTTTATCGGGGAACAATGAATTAAAAAATCAAAATCTTATTTATAGCTGCCTTTTGCTGCTACCTAAAGATCGAAGGAGTGGAAATGTCATGTGCCCATTCAATATTTTAGCCCTTTTAACATTTTAATCTTGACCGCTAATCGCATCAGAAGCAACAGTTTAATATATGTGACAGGGGTGAAGGGAAGCAAGACTTAGGTTCCAGTCGATACTCTCCCCGGGCAGGCTACTTCCTAGTAATAGTGACATGTCGGAATAACGACTGCGCATGCGTGCGAGGGATTAAGAGAAAAAAGCTGACCAAATTTCAAGATGGCGTCTTGAAATCCAATAGCCCATTTCCGAATTACGCTCCACTGCTCACAAACAAAACCTTCAAGTCGAGGCTAGGTGCTCACTTTT